>PVKN010011443.1:0-21627 GCA_004027915.1 Capromys pilorides | reverse complement strand
GGTGCCACCATGCCCGGCAGTAATATATAACTTATAATAATAGCTTCTAAATACTACAAAATGTGTGCAGGAAAAACAGAAGTGAAAGAGACAAGAAAACCCCCAAAGCCCTGGTCAGATGCGTCATTTTTTCCTTTTTTTGGTACTGGGGATCTTGTGCTTGCCAGGCCGGATGCTTCATTTTTATTTAAAACAATGTAAAGATCAGTTCTTCACCTTAAGGACTGTGAGGTGTTTACTTCTGGAAATCATCAGTTTAGGGTAAAGCTAAATGAGACTTTCTGAAGTCACAGTGTGTGTTAGTAATTTTCAAAATTCTCAGTAAAGTTAATTTATATTTGTTTTTCAGTTCCACTTACTTATATGATAATTTCAAGAGATGTAATGTTGATTGCTGCTGTTTTTTATGTCAGATATCGAACCCTCCCAACACCGGTGAGTTTATTTCAAAAACATACTCTTCTAATTCGTACAGCTAAAAAAAAAATAAATATTTACTTTATTATATACTGTTTTACTTTGGGGGAATAACTTATGGCAGGTTTTTTGTTTTTCCTTTCAACTCATCAAAATTTTTAAAAGTTAACTGTCTTCCTGTTTGAAGTCTTCCTGTTCTCAGGGGCCAGGGAGCTAGCTCAGTGGTGTAAGCGCCTGCCTGGCAAGTGCAAGGACCTGGGTTCAGTCCCTGGTACTGCATGCTGTGCTGGCCTCATGCCAAGCCAGCCACTGAGACCAGGTGTGGTGCTTCATGCCTGTAGTCTCAGTGCTGGGGAGGTTGAGACAGGAGGATCATTATGAATCTGAGCTGCATAATGAGATCCTGTACCAAATAAATAAATAAAAGATTTTTTTAAAATGAGTTACAGTTAACTGGCCATAACATAAATAAATAAGGTTTAAAAAAATGAATTATATTCTCACTTACTGAACAGATGAGTGGCCTTTTTGTTTGTTTGTTTTTTGTTCTTTTTTTTAATATTACGGCCGGCTCAGCCTGCCCTGGAGTGGGGCTGGCACAGCTTGTGGTGCCAGGGATTGAACCACAGTCTGTGGGGTTGCCTAAACTTGCCTAAGCAGGCGCTTTAGACCACTGAACCGTCTTGCCAGCCCAAGTTGCCGTTTTTTTTATAAAGACTTTTTTGTTTGTGGGTTTTTGTTTTGCTTGAGCTAGAATCTTACTGCGGAGCCCAGGCTGGCTTTGCACTCATGGTGATCCTCCTGGCTCAGCCTCCCAAGTGCTGGATCACAGGTGTGCACCACCATGCATGGTGTTGTGTTTGTTTTAAGTCCCTCGCAGCAGGCTCTTCGGGGGTTTACAGAGCTCCAGACCTTGTCTTGCTTAGCCTCTACTATAGATTATTTATAACTGGTTGATTTGCTTATATTTTATTGGTTCATTACATACTAAACTTTTTTTATTCCAGTCCACTAAAAATAGAGCACTATTTTCCATTTTAGTTTAACTTGTAAAAGAAAATAGAGAGTTTGGCATCCTCCACCTGTGGTGAAACATACCTATAATCCCAGCATTTGGGAGGTTGAGGCCAGACTGCAAATTTGGGTTCAGCCTGGGCCATGTAAGAAATTGAAGGACAGCCTGGGCTACCTACTGGTAATCAGAACCTGTCTTACAAAAGCAGAATGTACTGGGATCTGGATTTGTTTTTCTAAATAAAGTTGGAGCAAGAAATAAAGCTTTAAAAAAAAAAAACGACTATGAAGCCAGGCTTAGGATAGCTGTTGCATTAGAATTATGGACCAGTGAGATAGCTCAGCAGACTAAGCACCTACTTAGCAAGAGCAGGGACTGAACCCCCAGCACCACAAGCCACACCAGCCCTGTCCCCAGGCTCACTGAGCTAGTCACCAACTGGGCATCTTGGCACATGCCTGTAATCCCAGTACTGGGAAGGCTGAAAACAAGGGGATCGCTATGTTCTTTGCTGCATAATGAGACCCTGTATATATATATATAAATTTTCAGTAACCTACTCATGATTTATGTAGACTGTACTTCACATCATAAGATACATGGAAAGGCCTTTCTAGCATGAGGCCAGGCATGTGCTAAGCTCCCTGGACCTGTTACTTACATGTAATAACAAGGTATTTGTTTGAAATTTAAGTAATAAATTGAAACCATCTTTTTTTTTTTTTCCTTCTGCCAGCGAACGCTAGCTAAATATTTCAATCCTTGCTATGCTACTGCTAGGTTAAAACCAACGTTCATCAGCAAGGTAAGAGATGTGCAGTATATTTAAGTTCTTTTTTTTTTTTATAAAGTTTATTTTTTATTTTATTTTATTTTTTTAAACCTCATTTATTTATTTGTGTTCTGGCTGGCTCAGCCTGCCCTGGGGGTGGGGCTGGCGCAGCATGTGGTGCTGGGGACCGAACCGCAGTCCCCGTAGTTGCCTAAGCAGGCGCTTTAGACCACTGAGCCATCTCGCCGGCCCAGTATATTTAAGTTCTTGGTGAATTTTTATTATAATAAGTTTGAACTTCAGTCAGCAGCAGCTGTGAAAGTGAACAGATGAATGCATAGACTACGGGAGATTAAGAGTGGGGTAGGGCAGAAAATGTAACCACATGCTGCCCGGGGCTCAGAGGACACAGTAGACCTGGATTGCAGGCCAAAGCCCTGAAACAGTAACAGGTTGGGGAACCAGAAGAAGGATGACTGTAATTGCTTTTTTTGTGTGTGTGTGTCTTTTTGAGACGGGGTCTCGCTGTGCAGTTCAGGCTGGCCTTGAGCTCACTTTTGTAGCCCAGGCTGGTCTTGTACTCACACCGATCCTCCTGCCTCAGTCTCCCAATGCTGGGATTATAGGCATGCGCTACCATGTAATTGCTTCTTCATGAAGGTACAGGGAATAGGAAGCGTCTGGTTTTATTGCCTGCTACCCTGGCCTGAAAATATCACATTCAAGGCCTTTCACTTTTAAGACTGAATGCTCAGTAGAAAGGAACACAAGAAGGGATTCCTCACTAGCCGGCTGCCGCTCGTGGCTGTCCATCCTGTTTTTCCGAGTCTTGTTCAGGATGATAACTGTGTCAGTCTCTGAACACACAGAGAAAGTGCTGGTAATGCACTGGTGCTTTGGTTCACAAACCTGATTCTTTCCCATGATTTGAGCCAATCAGATTCAGCGGTTAGGTCCAGTGTTGGCCTTATGGGGAAGCTTAATGTGGTTAGTGAGCTGAGGTTCTGGTCTTTGTTTATTCAGTTGTCTTAATAAGCTTGTTCAGGTCACCTCAGAGTCCTATCCCTTATGACAGAAACTTAGCAGGTTGGGGCCTGGTCATCTTAGGGACAGAAGAACCACTGCTTTTATACAGAGACTCTTGAGAGTGATTTCATCCATGTGCGTAAGGCCTGCTTGACCTCCAGGGTCCTGTTTGTGTCAAGTGCAGCAGTTTGTAGCACTAGAGACAGTGGCCTGTGGAGGGTCAGATGCATTAGGTACATCTTTGTTCTTATAAATTGTGTCATTTATTTTCTACTTTCTTTTCTCTTGGTTTGTGGACACAGAGTATCGCTGTATAGTTCAGCACTATGTAGTTAGTCCAGGTTGGCCTATGGCCGTCCTCCTGCCTCAGCCTCCCAAGTGCTGGGATTGTAACCACCACACTCAGCTATGCGATTTACTTCCAGAAACAAACTTTCATTTGAGTGCATCAGGGTGATAGAAGCACAGTGCTGCTCTGCGCCCATGAGGACTCCTATTGCGAGTCCCCAACCTGCACAAGTGCCGAGTCAGTAATATGTGCCTATCTCCCGGTTCTGTCTCTTAGGGTAGGGAGACCTCTGCGTTTCCCCTAGCCTCTCCTGTGGAGAGGAATTTAGTTCAGCATTCTGGTCTCACAAAGCTTGGCAGTGGTAAGAGAAAAGCACCAGAAAGTGTGGGCTGTAGGTTTGGTTCTGTAGTCTGCTGTGACTGCAGGCCGGTCACCTACATCATCTCACCTAGGAAGAGGCTACTTCACTATTTCATATTCACAAGGCTGCTTTAATGGACCACTAGAAAAAAATAGGGGGAAACCAGATGTGGTGGTGCACCCCAATAATACAAGCTACTCACGAGGCTGAAGCAGGAGGATGCTGAGTTTGACGCCAATCTGGGCAGCGTAGCAGAACTTTCTTTCTCAGTATGAAATGAAAAGGGGCCTGGCTTATAGCTCAGCAGTAGAGCTCTTCCCTCAAAGCGCGAGGCTTCAGCTTCAGCCCCAGCACCACACAGTGTGTGGGGTAGGTACTGCAACATTACTGAATTATTCATGGCAATTCAGAATAGTGGTTGCATGTGTGTTTTCTGGTAGTTGTCATCGCCCTCACTAGAGGGCAGCTATGGAGATGGGGCAATGAGGGAAAACCTTGTCAGACGTTCTCAAGAACCCTGTGAATGAGACCTCTCTGGCAGGGATGCTGTTTGTTGTCCACGCGTGCCAGGTGTTGGGTGGGCTGTGCCTTTGTCTGAGAGCTTAAACAGGTCCAGTTGGTGCATCCATTGTAACTTCTTTCTCTCTTTAAAGGTGAATACAGCGGTCCAGTTAATCTTGGTAGCAGCTTCTTTGGCAGCTCCAGTTTTCAACTATGTTGACAGCATTTATCTTCAGATACTGTGGTAAGCTAAGTGTTACGCTGGTGGTAGGGAAGGGGAGACCACCCAAGTGCAGGGGTAGAGTAGAAGGGACAGAGGAATGTGAATCTTATTTTAGTATGTCAATTACTCCTTTATACTCTTAGCAACTTGTCATATCCAGCTGGTGTGGTGGCACACATCTATAATCCTAGCACTGGGGGGAACTGAAAATAGGAGGATCACTACCAGTCCAGTCTGCATAGTGAGTCCCTATACCAAATACATAAGAAAAAGAAAAAAAGCACTTCTTGCACTTGTGTTTATGGGTTTACGCTCACCAGGAGGGTGAGTAGGGCAGTGGCACCCGAGGCAGCGTGCCTGAGGCAGGATGCCTGATGTTTGGTAAAGGCTGAATAGGATTTAAAGTGACTCGGCGTTGGAGCCTTCAAAGGCTCTATGACACTGGATGCCATCCTCTGAGCAGTGTGGACAAAGAAATGTACACAGGGCTAGGAGCCAGGTGAGCCGTTCCCCACCCTGTGTGTTCACTGGGGCTCCCAGCCTCCATCTGCAGCAGCAGGAGCCCGAGGATGAAGTGAGAACCTAGGACACCTAGAATAAGGTCAAGGTAAAGATGGTGGTTACTAGTATTGCTGTTAATTTATAGAGATTGTTAACTAAATTTGTTTAATGTCACCAATTTCCACAAAAGCTGTATAATAATTATTATTTTTTTAATATAGTAGTTATAAAAGTATACCACTAGCCTGTTAGTCACTTTTCCCCATCATCTAGGCACACCATTGACGCTTGCAACTTCAAAGAGAAGTTTAATTTTAGTTGAGGGTTACAGACCACGGTCAGCCGGCTCCAGGGCAGGAAGGCGTGGTGGGGACAAAGCAGTTTATGTCATGGTGGCCAGGAAGCAGAGAAGGGAGGAGCAGGGTAGGAATGAAACTGTGGGGTGGCAGCTGATGAGCTGCGCCACCTCCCAGTAGGCCAGCTCTGCCTTTGTGGTGAAGGGACCTTCCACAAACCACCCGTGCCCGGGAGATAGCAGCATCAGCGCCTGCCTGGCAAAAGAAAGGTCCTGAATGCGCTCCCTGGTGCTGCAAAACAAAACAAGACCTTGATTTAATCCATCATACAACCTGTTTTCCTTTTTTTTTTTTTAAGTATTTTAGTACAGGTTCTACAGGTTCTTACTATACAGATCAGATTCAGTGATCCTCCTGTTTTCAGCCCCCTAAGTGCTGGATTAACAGGCACATGCCAGCGCTCTCAGTCTCAGTCTTCATCTCAGCATGCCCTGGGGGCAAGGCCAGCAAGTCCTTGCAGGGGCTTCAGTGTGCCGAACTAGTTGGCAGGCCCCATTTTGCTTTTTTAATAGTTTGAGGGGGTGTTTTGTTTTGTTTTACATATACTGGTTTATAGATTTGAGATTGAATTATTTTATCTTTCCTTCCTTAAAAGGTATTTTACAGCTTTCACTACAGCTGCTTCAGCTTATAGTTATTATCATTATGGTCGGAAAACTGTTCAGGTGATTAAAGATAGATGAAAGCCACCGTCACGCTAGCAGGGAAGCGGTGGACGTGGACAATGGCGGCAATGCCAGCAGAAATCCACAGGAGCTTCCCGTGTTCATGCGCAGCCTGCGAAGGGACCTGTCTGCACAAACCATATCATCAGAATGGCAGCCGTGTGCATCGGAGAGAAGCTTGATCATGGGTGTATGCAAATTTCCAAATGTATTTTTAAAATACAAGTAAAACTATGATTTAGAATTTTTAATCTTAGATTTCTTGATTAATTTATAAGAAATAATTCCAATTGCTATCAGTCTTTTTTATATGTTTTTTAAAAAACAGCTCAGTATGGAAACTGAAAAGTTGACACCCCTAAGTAGACAGGAGATTGCTCACAAAACAGCAGTGAATTTATTGGGATTAAATAGGCATTGACACATATCGTACATGTCTGTAGATGTTTGTTTTTTAAATCTACTCTAGCAGTTTCTGTGGTTATTTGATCATTTAGAATAATGAGAATAAAGTTAGCTATGGGTGAAGTAAAGACATTTAAAATGTAGTAAGTTTGAAATTGAGTAAGCTCACCCAAAGTAGATGGCATTGAAACTCACTTCCAGAAGTCTTCCAGCCTCTCAAGGTGCCTAACAGTCCACATCTGGGGTGACAAGTAGCTGATGGTCAAGGACACAGCCGAGGCCTTTTCTCTTAAAGGCCGAAAGTTATTTTCACAGTCACTGCATTGCAAACACAGCAGCGTTTCTATGATACTGGAAGCTGTACACATACGTTATGTAAATAACATGAAACTGTATATTTTTCAAAAGTTTTTAAACCTTTGGAGATTCTTTTGTTAAGATATTAAAGAAATAAAAGTGCTGGGAAAACAGTTGTCCCTTCAGCCTGGGTTTTTCCATGTTCCACACTTGATCCCCTGCTGAAGTCCACGAAGCTGTGCAGACGTGGCCCCTGCACCTGCGTGGTGAAAATCGTTGATTTGGGACCATCTGTCTTAGAGATCTTATTGCTGTGGCATCATGTGCAGGAGAAGGGAGGATGCTCAGTGGGAAGGAAGACAGTAGTGGTGCCTTTGGGGCCTCCTCACACGGGGGGCGGATGGCTGCTTGCTGCGCTGCTGTGACCCACATGTCAGACTCACAGTGTGGGATTATCATTCACACCCTGTGGGGCCGGCCTGGCTGAATCACACAGAGGTTGTCAGGAAACTGCCTCTGGCTTGCTTAAGGCGCCCTGCCTCAGTGGGTCCTCTATTGTATGTGCTCCTGGCTTATTCTGGGACTGGCAGAGCTGTCTCTGCTTAGAGAAGCCTGGGGCACTGTTGCTGCTCTGGGAAGACTGTGGCCAATAGCTGACTTTAACTAGCATGCAGGCCCCGCTGGAAGGTGCTGATGCTGGAGGTGGAAGTCCACTGTTGGACCATCCAAGAGACCTGGGGTTTTTTTTTGTTTGTTTGGTTGATTTTTTTCTTGAGACAGACTGTCACCATGTAGTTTAGGCTGGCCTTGAATTCAGTGATGCTGCTTCCTCAGCCTCCAAAGTGCAGGGATTGACAGGCGTGTGCCATCATGCCCAGCACTACAATAATGTTCTTTTAAGAAGGAAAACCTAAAGCCGGGCATGGTGGCACTTGCCTGTATTCCCAGCACTTGGGAGGCTGAGGCAAAAGTGTTGGTGTGAGACCCTGTCTCAAAAAAAAAAAAAGCCCATGTTCCTATACATATATATAGGAATTGTGTTAAATCAGCCATGTTCAATGATATGTCCATACAATATAGACATAAAATAGGACATTTAATTCAGTGTCTCCACAAAATAGACTTATCTTACTACAGCTGTTGGGCTCAATTACATGTATGAGGGATTTACATTGAATTCAGGTTTTTTGGCTTTGTGCTTGCAATTTTTAGGGCACTTTAAATCAATCCAACCCTCTTGGTTAAATATGTGATAATAGGGGTACACCTTAGAACATTCACAAGCTCTTTCCAAACCTTAAAACACCTGGAAATGCATAGTGTTGAGGAAAATAAATAAAACTAGGTAGCCAGATGTGGTGCTGCACACCTATTAGCCCAGCACTTGGGAGGCTGAGGCAGGAGAATCACTGCAAGTTTAAGATCAGTGGGGGCTAAGCTCAAGACCAGTCTGAGTTGCATATAATTAGACATTGTCTCAAACAGACAAGACACACATACCAGGGGAAAAACACAATCGGAAAGTCCAGGAAATCGAGAATTTAAATTTTCACTTTTCAGGAAAAACTGCAGTTTTGGAAAATAAACCAGTGCCAGGTGTGGTGGCACATGCCTGTAATCCCAGCACTTTGGAGGCTGAGGCAGGAGGATCAGTGCGAGTTCAAGACTGGCCTAGGCTACAAAAGTGAGCTCAAGGCCAGCCTGAGCTGCACAGTGAGACCCTGTCTCAAAAAGACAAAAAGAAAAAAAAAAAACAGGCCAGGTTGGTTGGTCTGATTTTTCCCTTCTCCCGAAACTGTGAACCTGGGTGAGTCACTCTCAGCTGCAGGGGCACTGGGTTCCACCCGTTCCCCTTCACCGGCACATTCCTTCTCCTTTTGCTTCCTCTAGCCCAGGAAGCTAAGGCAGGAGGCAGCCTGATGCTGTCTCTACCCCCATTCCAGAGGCATGACCAGCACTATGACCTGACAGCACACATCCACGATCACCTGTACTGCAAACAGCTCTTGGAGGTACGCCTTCCCTGGCTTAGAAGCTGCAGGCCTGGGGCACCCCAGTGCTGGCAGCTCCTGGCTTCCTCTAACCCTCCTCTTGCATTTTACTGACTCATCATGAAAATACTATTTCCCTAAGGGGAACCAACAAACCTTCACTTTAAATTGGTGGGTTGAGTTCGTTAGCCTTGGAAACCTGCACCTTTTTGCTAGGGTAAGAATTGAATGTATGAAGACTGCAAGGTGACTTGGAAACAAGATACATGGGGGTGGGGGCGGCGGGGAGATAGCTCAGGGGCACAAGTACCTGCCTGGCAAGTGCAAGGTCCTGAGTTTGATCCCCAGTTCTGAAAAAAAAAAAAAAAAGATACACGGGGATCAACTTTGACATTTTCTTACTATGAAAATAAGTATGTGAGTTCAGTTTTGTGTCCCAAAGAGAAGAGCACCAGTCTTCCAACCTGCAGTACCTGTGAATGGGCCCTTTTTGGGAAATAGTCCACTCAGGGAAAGGTTCCACTTACTGACCAGTGCCTTTATTTAATTTAATTAATTTATTTATTAATTTATGGGAAGGGTCTACAGGGTGTTCAGGGTCAGACTACTAGATCCGACTTGTAGTGATCCGCCTGTTTACAGCCTCCCAAGAGCTGGGATTACAGGCTCTCACTACCATGCCCATCTCAGTGCGCCCTGGGACGGGGTCAGTATGCAGGTCCCAGGATTGAACTGTGAAACCTGCGCCTGCTTGCAAGTGCTTTAATCTGCTGAGCTATTTGGCTGGCCTCTGCCTTTATTTATTTATTATTTTTTATTTTTTTTTGGCGGGACTGGGGTTCAAACTCACGACCTTGCACTTGCCAGGCAGGCACTTGTGCCACAGAGCTATCTCCCCGGCCCCTCTGCCTTTATTTATTTATTTATTATTTATTTTTAAGTGGGAGGAGACTTGACTTGTAGACCCTGGGGTGACAGCGACACAGATTAGCCCAAAGTCAACAAGCCAGGGGGTACCAGTGAAAGCTGGGAAATCGCACAGTTCATAGCCTCCAGGAGGAGTCAGCCCGGTAGCCCTGTAGTTTGCTTCCAGATCTCTGGCCTGAACTGTAACACAGCAAGTTTCTGTTGTTGTAAGCCACAATTAACAAATGCTAACTTAAAAAAAAAAAAAAAAAAATTAAATCTAGGAATTGGGCCCCAAATATAATTGCATAGGATCGCTTTCTTCCCTGTTTGGATTAAAATGAAAAACCACTAAGGCACTGATAACTGGGGAGTGTAGCGCTGCTTTAGCTTCCAGTCAGAATCTGCAATTTTTGCTCATTTCTTCACTCTGATCAAAAGACAAAAATCCTGGAAGTGAGCTTCTTGTGCTTCCTGAAGAAAGGAATTCATACTGCTTTTGTCTACTCAGTCTTGGGTAAATGCATTGCACAGGCCTTCCTGAAAGACTGGTTTTCACTGCGAGGCCTGAAGTGTATTTGTGGGTTCTCAAATGCCACTCATAGACTCAGAAGGCCTCCCTCGAGCAGCCACCGGAGGCAGGCCGTGCCTGCCAGTTCTCAGGAGCCAATTCCTTGGACAAAATGTTTCACCATCCCTTGGCCAGACATGGACTACAAGTGAACCTGCCCTGAAAAGACCTGAGGCTGTCATTTCCAGTATGGCAGAGGAGGACAGGTGGTGCGATTTCTCGCTTCCTGCTTCCATGCCTGCGCTGCTGGGTCCTGGTGGGCACTGACATCTGAGAACCCCAAAGGACCACCAGGAAATGATGCCAGTGCCAGTGGGAGTGGCCTGGCCCTGGCCTTAAGAAACAGCAGTGAAGGAAGGACAAGCATTGGTCCTTGGACAGAGACACAGCAGGCCCGGAGCCATGGTGGCCTCCTGGAATGGGAGCTGACGGGGCTGTTGGGGCCCTGTGTTCTTTCAGGAACAACTTCACAGAAGAAGGAAGTGGCTAAGTGAAGGTGTGCAGCTTCACCACGCTGTCCAAGGCCAGCTCCTCCCGAATGGGCGTGGCGCAGGGGGTGGATGCCCCAGGCATCTGGCTCTGCCTGCAGTCTTGGCCAGGGTTCTCGAAGGGGAGCAGGTACGGGTTTTTAAAGGCCACCAGATACTCGCTGTGGCTATGCCCACATGGCTTTTGGCCTCGCCTGCAGAGACACGTGGACAGCACCAGGGTGCTGATGAGTAGCAGGCCGCAGGCAGAACCTAGTACCACCAGGATGGCCACCAAGCTGGGCTTGGTGGTGATGGTGGCGCACGGACTCTTCCAGCCTACGGGCCATGACTGGCTCGGGCCTGCAGCATTGACTGCCACCACGCACACGCGGTAGGTGGTGCCTGGTGACAGCCCGTACAAAGGGTGCTGCCGGGCAGTGGCATAGATGTCCTCCACCACCGAATGGCTCCCCACCTCACCTTCCACAGAGTAGTGGACCTGGTAGGCGCGCACGACTGAATAGGGTGCGCACCAGCGGACGAGTACTGACGTGTCAGTCACCTCGGACAGCCCCTGTAGCCGGGGCAGGTCAGGCACCATGTCCTCCCTGGTGAGGCCGGGGCAGGCACAGTGTAAGCGCCTCTGCAGCTCCACACATGGGGTCTGCAGGTGCTTGCATGGGTCGTAATCGCAGGGGCCGCCGTGGTGAGGCATTTTCACTACACTGGTCCCCTCCTCCTCGCTGTCATCCAATAGGATAACGGGAATCTCGTCATCTGAAGGACTAGAGTGGGAGGTCTGGTGGGTGGCCTGTGTCCTCTTCGTGGGCCGAGTCCTGCTTGTGGTGCTCTCTGAAGTAGGGATGGGGCTAACGTGTTTGGTGGCTGGCAAGGTAGTGGCAGCTGAGACCGCGGGCTTCTGGACCACACTGACAGTGTATCCTTGGTGCTCTGTCCTGTAGGTGCTGAAAGTCCTGGGTGCAGCACTGCTGGACCTGTGAGCTGCGGCTGTAGGGTGGGCACTGGTGGGCCCGGTGTCCCCCAAGGTACCATGGTGTGTCCTGGAGTCCTGTGTGAGGGATGGCAGGGTGTGGAATGAGGCTGTGGTGACGCTTGGCTGGCCTCTCGTAGGTGGAACAGAGGGCGCTGGTGAGGTCGGTACAGAAGCTGAGCCAGCAAAAGACGCTGAGTGTGAAGGCGGGAGGGTAGTGCTGTGGTCTGTCCTGCACACACCCAGCATCTGGGAGAGTGGAAGAGGTGCTGAGAAGGGTCTCCCAGGGCCTGCAGCTGGTGTGCATGTCGTGTCGGCTACCCTGGAGAGGAAGCCAGTAGGTTAGCAGGGCTGGACACACCCCTCCCTCCACCCAAGCCTCAGAGCCGCTTTCGGCCATGCGCCGCCTGGTACGCAGCCTGTATGCATCGCATTTGGGGGAGGGGCCTGGCATGGCTCCCGCTGGGCAGAGAAGGAGACAAGTTCAGAAAGAGAAGCGACTACCGGGAAGACCATGGCCAGCACATAGCAGAGCTTGAATCCGACCTGGGCGAGCGCAGCGAGAGGGCGTCCAGAACCTCCGAGCCAAGTCCCTCCTTCTGTCCTCACCCAACTCCTTCCTGATAGTGCTCGTCTCACCATGTGCTAAGCACCACTCTTCATACTTTAGCAAATAATCTACTGCTTATCCTGGAGGTGCTTTTATCTTCATTTTACAGATGAGGTGGTAAAGGCAGTGACTTGAACTCTGCACACGGACACTTGCCAGTTGTATGACGAAGCCAGGCTCTCCCACTCCAGCCTGCTCCCTCAGTGTCTTTCCTAACAGGATCCTGAGACTGACTGTGAAGAGATGGGGTGTTGGTCTTCAGAAGCAAAGTGTGAAGGGTGCAGATGAGTGCACCTCCGTGCCGGGCGTGCGTGGGAGGCGAGAGAAGAAT
This sequence comes from Capromys pilorides, assembly GCA_004027915.1. Taxonomy (NCBI): domain Eukaryota; kingdom Metazoa; phylum Chordata; class Mammalia; order Rodentia; family Capromyidae; genus Capromys; species Capromys pilorides. The sequence goes on along the minus strand of PVKN010011443.1, from coordinate 8,929 downwards.
CAGGAGGTCTGGGAAGCTTGCCAACAGGAACCGTCAGATGGCAGGGCTGATCTGAGGGTGCTTGGCACCCAGATGTCCCTGGCTCCCCTGTGCCTATCTTTTGGGCCAGGCTTTGTGTGACTTCCCCACTGCAGAAGCAGCTCTTTCAGCCAACAGCCCCCATTGGAATTCTTTCCATCCTGTCCACGAGAGAGCTCCATAAGTCTACAGGCCTTGGACTGAATGACCCAAGAGAAGAAGCCAGGTTTCCTCTTGTGTGTTCAGCAGGGTCCAGGGTTAAAAGCACAGTTTAGGGAGAACACAGAATTTGCCTTCTCCCTCCAGCAGCCTCATGGGTTTTAGCAAATACTTCTCTGTATGAGTGTTATGGTTTATGGCTAGTTGTCCCCTCAAAGCCTCATGCAATCATGGGGCGGGGATTTCTAGAGTTTGAGACTTGATTCATGATCCATTGGGATTATGTGTTTTAGTACCGATGGGACTAAGGGTCTGAGTCCTTCTGGGATTATGGGTGTGGCCTAAGGCAAATAGGCTGAAGCAGAGAGCCTGAATGTAATATAAAGAGAGACAGAGAGACAGACTCAGGATGTTGCTCTCTGTGCCCTGGTTGGTCTGTTGCCTCTGTCATGATTGTTGGTGTTCCACTGCCATGAACTGGATGCTCTCTGCCCTGTTCCACTCAGCCTTGGGCCAGTTGAATATGGACTGAAACCTCCAGTAACTGAACCAAATAAACCTTTCCTTCCTTCATTCTGAGTGTCAGGTATTTGTCCCAGCAACGAGTAAAAAGTAACTAAGACAATGAGCCAGCCCTGTTCTCTTTGACTGTAATATGTGGCAATGCTCTGCCAGAGACAGGCTTAGCTATTCACTTAACCCACTTCTTTTCCCCACTGGGTGCACAATTGGAACAACTGGACTACATTTCCCAGCACCCTCTGCAGTTGGGCCCAGCTACTGACTCCTGGCCAATGAATGTGAGAAGAGAGGAGTACAACCCCAGGACCAAGCCTGATTTAAGCCTTCTACATCAACTCCTCCTTGTTATTTGTCTCTTCAGGCTAGCTAGAATGAGCTGCCCTGCACAACATTGTCCAGTGTCCAGCTGGTCATATATAAAGTCCAGCTCCTGAGGGCTGACCCTCACCCCAGAGTCCCTTGCATTACCTGCGCAAGACAGTTCTCTTTGCATCCAGGAGCCAGGATAACTCACAGCTGCAAATGAGAGGGTTGCCGTAGAGGCTAACAGACAGCACCTGGGAGGAATTCCTGGTCCAAGGAAGGAAGGAGCTCAAGTTGCAGCTGAAAAATCACACACAAAAAATCAGTTGTCAGACTTCTACAGTAGGTTGACAATGTTTGAGAGACACACAGTGGTACCATGAAAAAAACATTTCCTTAGGGGTTAGAGGAGGTGGCTTTGCATGGGACCTCTCATGACCTTGCTCATCAACTTATCTTTAGAACCATGGCTCAGTATCAGCCCTCATATCAAATAGCAATAATTTCCTTGTGACCACTGGTTATGTCTATGGAGGTCTGTGACGATGAACCTGTTTACAAATGTAAATCTCCAGAGCCTCTCACATTAGGCAAGTGTTGCACCCCTGAGCTCCACCTCACATCTGCTTGGACTGCAGCTGATGGTATGCGACACTGGGCCTCTGGGAGACACTGGATTCATGTGTAGCAGCTAGCATTTGCTAAGGAAAGAACACCCCAAAGCTTAGTGCCTTAAGACAGTAAGTGTTCTTTTCTTTCACATAATTCTCTGGGTTGGCTTTGTCATTCTTATGCTCTGGGGCAGATGCTATTGTTCTCAGTGAGGAAGGACCCCCCCAGTCCCATCTGCTCTAATACCGCAGCCAGCAAGGAGGTGACAGTCATCACTCTGGGAACAGCAGCTACGCATGTGCATCACATGTGGAAACTTAGGCTGTACCCACAGATCCAAGCTTGGATTTTCTTCCTTCCTTCCTTCCTTTCTTCCTTCCTTCCTTCCTTCCTTCTCTCCCCTCTCTCCTCTCTTTCTCTCTCTTTCATCACATAATCTTTACCATCTTCACCATCGCACCCATCACATTGTCAATATTATCATCACTGCCACTACCACCATCACCAACATTGCTGTCACCACTCACTGCTGTCATCATTGCCACCATTGCTGTCACCACCATGACCACCACCACCATTGCCATTATCCTCTACAACAATGCCATCATCACTGCCATCTATGCTAACTCTCTAGGGCTGCTGGGAGGTGCCAGAAACTGAGTTAAGAGCTCTCCATATGCTGTCCTTTCTCTCATGAAAAGCTCTAAAGTGCAGTGTTGGCATAGCGACTTTATAGAACAACATTATGATGCTTATATTCTGGCACTTTACACAGATCCTAGATTTTTATGAAGCTCAGAGAAGGCACCAGAGCAAGAGACACAGAGCCCTTTGCTCGCACTCTGGGAGCTATCTACCGTGTGAAGGAAAGCATAAGTGAGCATAGGGTCTGTGTTGGCTCTGAACAACTGTCCATTCTTTGGGAAAAATAATTCCATCGTTAGCATCTGCTTTGAGTAGAATAGGACCAACAAGACCTGCCACTGGACTCTGAGGGTTTTCTACCAGTCATAATACTTGGACACAGTGTGACCTGCATGGCTCTTCTGGGCCTTTATATTTCATAGTGCTATCTTATTGAACTATGGGAAGCTGATCAGGAGACAACGATATTCTTTTATTGAAAACTATCAAGCTAGGGTCGGCGAGATGGCTCAGCAGTCTAAAGTGCCAGCTTCAGCAAGCTTAGACAACCACAGGGACCACAGTTCAATCCCTGGAACCACATGCTGCGCCAGCCCCACCCCCAGCGCAGGCTGAGCCGGCCATAACATAGATAAATAAACAAATAATTAAATAAAGTTTAAAAAAGAAAACTATCAAGCTACAAGTGGGTTGGGCAGGGCAAGATTTCACAATAGATAAAGATTCAATGTTGTTTCTATCTCATAATTTACACATAGCTAGCAATAGGAAAGCCTATTAAATACCAGGGTTTTCAAAACAGGGATGTTTCAGGCTCAAGCTCAGTGAACTATAAAAGACTGTGCACAGAGAAGTGGTGAGGGGGCCTATCTCCCAAAGTGAGGTGCTGAAGCTCCTGTGAGGCCATGGAAGAGACAGAAGGAAGTGTTGCTGGCCCATCTTCAGCCTCTGAATGCTCTGCAAAGGGCTCAGGAAACAGATGAGGCTGAGGGTAAAGATCGCTTGGGAAGCCCCACCATTAACCCCGATGACAGAGAACAAAGGATGTATCCATTATGCTAAGCAAAGTCTCCTTGATCTTTGAGCCAAGTGACAGAGAGACCTGATGTCCTTTGGAACTTGGGGATACAAAGACTTGGACTCATGTGAGAAATCTAAAGATCAAATGCTGGCCAGAGCTAGCAGAGAAAAGAGGGAAGTGGCTACTGTGGGGCTGGCCATAAGTCAAAGGGAAAGGTGGGTGCGATCCCACTGCCCTTCCTGTTAAAAGTCCAGCCAGCAGTTGCTCCTGGGCATGAGAGTAGGTAGAGGGACACAGTGGCCACTCACCAGGCTGGAGGGCACCTACCCTAGATCCCAGTTGTAAAGTAGAAGCTTTTTACTAGCATACCTTTCCTTTCCAGGCACTGCAGTGCATGATGGGACGGAGGCCTGATGCTTACTGCAAATATCCCAGCTAGGGCTTTTTAAAAAATGTCAAATACTTAAGAGTTGGGAGCTTTACTATTGCTCTGGACTAGACTGAGTTGTTGGTCAGTAGATTGTGCAGACCATCTGGGACCTGCCTAAAACATCACCCCAAGGAAGAAGATGAACTAAAGCCCAATAAAAATTTAGAAAAACCACAAGGAAAAACAAATTAAAGTTCAGTTCCTTCTATAAAATTTGACATACTGCAAAGGATAAATATGTGTTATGTAACCAGGATGCGGTGTGAAAACACTCACTTGTGCAACAGAAGGACCTGCAGAGAGGGGGTGTCCTCAAAGAGGGGTGTGCGGATGGAAGTCAGTGCAGGAGAGTCCTGGCAATGCAGCTGGCGTAGGTTGGGGGTCATCCTGAAAATGTCTCCCTCCAGGGTCCTCAGCCGGGGCATCTTCCGGAGGTGGAGCTGTGTGAGGCTCGGAAGGTCTCTCATCCACTCAGATTCAACTGCAACACAGAGCAGACACTGCCCACTACATGGGCACAAACCCAGGGGCCAGCACAGTAGGTGGGAAACACAAGCGGCAGGCAGGTGCCATGCTGAAGGCTGCTGCCCAGTGCGGCAGTGCGAAGCGCTGGGGCCCTCAGAAGCATGGTTGGCTCAGCCAGAAGGACCCTCACAGACGACCATTCCTTCCGATCTTCCAGCCGGCGCTGGCCCAAGGCCACACGTCTGAGAAGGGGCTTGGTGACTCAGCTAGGATGTTGTTTCCAAGTTCACGGTTGCCTGACATCTGGTGAAATTCCACATGTACAGTAACCAGGCTTCTCTTGGAAGGCTCCAGGGCGTGGCATTTTTGAAGAAGGTCAAGAATCTGGGGCAAGGGTGGGGGAGCCCAACTATGTGGCTCTGGGGGTGACTGGAGCCTGGCCTACCTTCTGCGCACCCATACTTACTCTCTTTTCTGTCTCTGAGGGAACATACAATTACAAACACTAAGATGTTCCTTAAAAACAGCCCCCCTGAATCAAGGTCAGCACCCCAACTGTGGGAGCACCTATCCCCACCTCCCTCCTGGGCCCTGTTAGAATGATCTAGTGCCCGGACACAACTTTAGCCACATGAGCAGAGGCATCCAGGAATCCCTCTGGGGCCCATGGCTACTTCCTCAACACGAACTGCATGAGCATTGTCAGGGTTTATCCATCCCTGCATCAGCCCCGGAGAGAGCCCACATTCCAAAAGCCTGTATGGGGAGGCACAACGCAGTGGCTAAAATTTTAGATTCTGGGCCCAGAATAGATGAGGGGGTTGACCTCGGTTCTATCATTCTACCTCCAGTGGCTTGGTTTCCTCATCGTGTAAAGCGGAGGCTCCCACATCTGAAGGTGCGAAGATTGGAGCCAGCATGGAGCTTGGAGCCAGGCTCGCTTGCTGTGGCAGAGGAGTCAGGGGTTGTTTTGAACCCTACAGTGAATGAGGCACCCTGCTCAGCCAGGGAACAGCACAACCTGGCTTTCCAAGTCCCACACTTACTTTGCTGGAGCTGCGTGCCGCTGAGATCCAGAACCTTGAGCGTGACCAGGGCTTCGCCAGCCTGTCCTGTGAACGCCCCCCGTGCGATGCCCCCCTGGGCACCGAGACCCAGCTCGGTGTAGGAGAGGTTGAGCCGTTGCAGCGTGGGAAAGCAGACAAAGGCACGAGGCGGTAGCGCCCGCAGGGGATTCCTGGAGAGCTCCAGCACGCGCAGACCACGCATTGCTGGCCCGGCGCACAGGGGCAGCTGGTCCAGCTGATTGTGACTGAGGTCCAGGGCGCGCAGCCGGGTCGGCCAGCCGGGGCCCCAGCGCAGCGTGGCGATGCGGTTGTGGTGCACCGTGAGCTCCTGCAGCTCCGGCAGGTGGCCGAGCTCCGCCCCGCTCAGGCTGTGCAGCAGGTTGTAGCTGCCGTCGAGCCTTTGCAGCGCGTGAGGCAGGCAGCTGGGAAGGTGCTCCAGGCTGCGGTTCGCCACAGTCCAGGCCGTGGCTCTGGCGGCGGGGAGCCCCTCACAGGGCGATGCGGTGGCATTGCTGCTACCGCTCCCCCAGGCGCTTTGAAGAGTGAGTCTTAAGAAAGGGACCCTCTCCTGTTGGGGGGCCCCCGCCCCACTCCAGCACGGCAGAGTCAAGAGCAGCAGCAACGTCCACCGCATGGCGCGAGTCTGGGGAAAGGGAAGCACATGAAATCAGGTGAAAAGGGGGCTGGGGAGATAGCTTTGTGGCACAAGTGCCAGCCTGGCAAGTGCAAGGCCGTGAGTTCGAACCCCAGTTCCGCCAAAAAAAAAAAAGTAATCAGGTGAAAAGAGCAGCCGCCACAGCCAGGACAAACGCACAGGGCGCTGCAGGACTTGCCTGACCACAGAGGATGTTGGGCAGGTACATTCCCAGTGTCACGGGGCGTGCAGCGACTTTGCCCTTCCCGCTCCCCCTTGCACGCTGTGGCACTCTCTGCCTGCCCTCCTTCTCTGGGGTCCCCTCATCAGTCAGTTCTGGACCTGAATCTCCCAGTGCTCCCACACCCTGTACTGAGTCTCAGTCCCTCCCATGGGTTTCCAGAGAGAAAGGATGGTCCATGTGCATATACTCTTTCCTCGGCAACACCCAAATGTCCCAAACTCGTGTGCCCTCCTGGGGCAGATGCTCGCTGACAGAAAGACACGTTGCTTGAGGAGATTTTATCACAGTCACTGACCCCAGCTGTCCCATTTTTTTGTTGTTGTTTGTTTGTTTTTGTTTTTGCATTACAATTGTCCAGCCACGACTAACTCTTAGTTTCACAGAGTTTCAAGATCCCTTTCTTTTTTAAATAATTTATTTATTTATTTATTTGTTTGTTTGCTTATTTGTTTATTTATTTATTTATTTTATGGCTGGCTCAGCCTGCCCTGGTGGTGGGGCTGGCGCAGCATGTGGTGCTGGGGATTGAACCACAGTCCCTTCAATTGCCTGAGCTTTCCTAAGCAGGCGCTTTAGACCACCGAACCATCTCACCCGCCCCTCAAGATCCCTTTCTTGGGAGCCAGTTCAGGGTTGCTTTTGGGGGGGGGGGAGGGAAGAAACCCACCCACCCCCACTCCCCCAGAGAGCTATGAGGCTCAGGTCCCTGGAGTCAAGCATTTCAGAACCCTACATGGATTCTAACAAAACCCAAGATCCCTAGAACCAGCCCGGTTCCCAGAGACCTGTCTGAGAGCCGCCCAGGATTGACAGGGAGCCTGGGAGATCAGAGGGCCATGGACAGGCTTGGGCGTGGCAAGGCCACTTCTTACGAGGTCTTCAGGTTATAGTTTGTGATCTTCGTTACCTCAGATGTGTGTTCCTCTCCTGGCTCTTTTCTCTGTGGCCACTGGATCTCTGAGCAGCAATCCAGGCTCCAGGGGCAGGGGCTCTCTGCCTTGCTGATCGGGAATCGTCACCAGGAGAGCGATCCTGAAGCTAGGAGTGCAGGCGTCCAGCAATACGGCCAACTCATCCGGAAGGTATCCTCGAGGACCTCAGAGTCCCCGATCTTGTTTTATATATTCCAGGAACCAGTGGCTTAGCAACTGAGCTCGGAATGCCGGAGGGAGGCCTACTTCCCCGCAGCCCCTCCCCAACCCTCCAGCCTCTGCCACCCCCTCCTAGCACAGCCAAAGACCTGGCTGTCTTTAGCCGACACCCTCCCTGCCGGTCTGTCTCCCGCCTACCCCCTCCAGGTCTGGCAGCGCTCAGCCCTCCCTGTCTCCATCTCTCCGAGGCATGAGAGATGGGAGCCCAGCTGTGAGGACTGAGGGCCTCTTCTCAGGAATCTGACCTCAGCATGGCTCACCTCTCCTGGGGTGGGCTGAGTGGTCAAGCCGCAGAGGAAGACAGCCCCTCCGACCACGAAAGGGCTGGTACCTTGTCTGTGATCCTTAGGGATCTTGGAGGAGTCGGCCACCCAGCCCCCAACCCCCCACCCCCACCCCCAGCAGGCAGAACACAGAGATCCCAGAGGCAAGAGTCTGGTTGTTGGGGGGCCTAGTTCGGTGGCATCTGGGTTTTGTGACTCTCCTAAGGCAGGACAAATAAAGCAAGGGGGGAGAGATGTGGAAAGCACATTCCTGCCCCCAGGATGGGGCTGATAGGTCTGGATTTCCAACAACCCCTGAGGGGGTGATGACACAGCTTGAAGTTTGCCTGCAGCAGCTCTGTTTGGAGCAGATGGCTTGTGTCCTCCAGAGCTCCAAGAACGGAGATCGCTCATTAATAAGGGACACTTTTGATCTACACCCTGCCCTCGCTTCCTTTAGCCCTTCCGCAGAGGTCTGAGCACAGGTCAGGCTCTGCACCGTAGCTGCATGCACAGACCTGCAACAGCGCTTCTTGTCTGTCTTCCTGTCGTTCCTATCTGCAGTGCTGAGAGCCCAGGGCTCCTGGTTGCCTAGCCTGTTGGGTTTCAGGATAGTAAGAGGTCTCTGGAGGGTCCCCTGGAGGCCTTCCTTGAGGCCTTCTCCACTGTCTGCTCCACGCATCCTTGTCTATGCTGGCCTGGAGGAGGCCATGTTTGTGCTGCCTGGTATGGAGAGCCAAGGCAATCACCCCCTGAGGAGCCTGGGCCCTGTGCCCAAGTGGGCACACAGTTCCATGGGTGATCAGGTCAGGAAGCCATGAGGAGAAGTGAAAGACAAGTGTACCCTGCTCAAGGCCCAGAGAAGGAAAGAAGCCAGGTACCAGGAAGGCTTTGCAAAGCAAGACCAAGGGCCCCTCCAAGCCACAGTTGGCTGTGCTGCCTGCTGAGCAGTTGTCTGAGCTCTGCCCTCCTGGTGGCCCTGTCATTCTGGTTGTCCCCAAGCCCAGCAGACGCACTCTTGGCTGGCTGCCCGCCAGGCACCTGAGCTAGGGGAGCAGATGGAGACCTGGTGAGGCCTGTGGCTCTTTCCTTCCCAGGCCTCGTCCTTGCCCCATTGGGTAGTCACACTGCTTGTCACCATCGTGATTCCTTTTAAAACATGTAGTCACACCAGGCAGGGTGGCCGGAGCCAGTGAGCCCAATACTCTGGGAGGCCGAGGAATGCAGGCATTAACCTTGCCTGGGCAATCCCAGTCTGTCTTGAAAAGAAATTTAAAAGGGCTGGAGTTGGGTGTGGTGGTGCACGCCTGTAATCCCAGCACTTGGGAGGCTGAGGCAGAAAGATTGCTGAGAGTTCGAGACCAGCCTGGGCTACAAAAGTGAGCCCAAGGCCAG
>PVKN010011442.1:0-21650 GCA_004027915.1 Capromys pilorides | reverse complement strand
AAAAAAAAAAAAAAATGTAATCATATAAGACAGCTTAGCTGCTGTCCTCCCACTCTCTAGAATTTTTAATTTCAGCTGTTTCTGCTTGGATTTATTTCCAATATTCCTGCTCGGCTTTTCAATTTCCTCAGTTATTAAATTTTAATTCAGTGCATTAGCATTTAAATTAAAAAAGGGTTTATTTTATCGAAATCGTTGGCCAGCCCCCACCCTGTAGCACACGAATTGCCTGTTTCTGCCATTTGCACAAAATGTGAAATGCAGCTAATGTCTTACAACTTACATTTGCACAAATTTAGAAATAAAATTTCTGGGTTTGGAATAATATTTTCTTTCCAAGAAAACCCTTAATAACAGAATGGAAAAGAACAACTTAACATTCATTTGGGAGGGAAGAGGCGGGTCTAATGAAACTAAAAATAGCTCTGCCCAGGTCCTGTGGAGAAGCTGGTGAATAGCGGATGAGTGGGGCTAGGAAAGGGGGTTAGGCTCTCATGGGCTGGAGGAGGGCTTGGTTCCCTGTACCCCACCACTGCGTGGGGAGGACTCTCTCCCATGTGCCCTGTGCCCTCACCATGTTTCATTTGCAGTAGAGTCTCTGGTTAAGGTTGACCAAAAGATGTTGGGGGTGATCTAACCCTCTGCTTCCACCCCTGTTTCTACTGATGGAGAGCCTCAGGTCCAGAGAAAGGAAGGAGCTTGCGAAACTCGAAGGGAGAGCTAAGACAGAGCTAGGAAGAGATACCCTTTGAATGCACATGGCCCCTTGGGAGATGAGGATGGTGTCACAGAGCAACCACCAAGTTCCCATTACCTGAGCGGCTATGCCTTATACCCAGCCTGAGCTTGGAGTTTTGCTTGTATTCTATGTTCAGGGTGGTTCCCACGCAACCTTAGGGCTCTGCTGGTCTGTTGAACACTCATGAGGTGGCACTTGCAACCTAGGGTTCTCGGCTGTCCAGGGTGGTTGTTGAGTTGGCTCCCACATAGCTGTTCTGTAGTCTCTTGGACACAGCCAGTGGTGGCCTACGCCTGGATAGTTAGGGTGGCTGACAGGGAACTAGAACTGAGCCAACCCTAAGTACTTTCACACATGTGCCCTTGTTAAAGTTATAGATCTGACACCTCCACTGTGAAATAGGTCCTAGGATTCATGCCTCACAATTTGCAGGGGACAAACCTGAGACCTCAGCAGCCCAGGTGACTCGTGAAAGATCACACAGCTAGAGATGGGCAGAAGCAGGCCTCGGCCTCGGCCTCTGTGCCCTGTGCTCATCAACTTTAGTTCATGTGGACAATCAAGCCAGATTATGCTAGGCAGAGGAGAGTTTGTTGTCTAGGTTGAATCCCATGAGACTGCTCATCCTAGACTGTTTTGTCCTCACAAATGGCAGCCCCAGAGTTCAAGTTAATTCAATTGCATTGGCATGACTTATTTGCAAGGACAGGGCCAAAGCCAGCCAGGTGTCACATGGGTCTCTACTCTGAAAGTGGCTGTTGCCAGCACCATGGGTTTGAGCTGTAGGGCCAGGAGGCTGTGCCCTGTCACCTCTCACGGTGGTGGGCCATGGTTGCCATATGCTGTGGTATTCTCACATGGCTTCTGGGTTATCTCCTGCTGTGTCCGTTGCCCATCACCATACCATCCCCTACCTGTCCCTGCTACTAATGGGACATCCCTCACTCACCCTGTCCAGGTAGGTATTCCTGTGTTCCGCAGCTCCAGGACCCTAGTGCCACTACCTGAGTCTCTGCAAAAGGATTTGTTTCAACAGCTCTTGGGATAAGTTTAAAAGTGAGTGGAAAAAAGAAGCTAGGATATCTGCCGGTGTGACGCGGCTGAAGGGTCTTCAAATCCGTGAAAGAGACACAAAGATGGCAATAGTAAGATTCACCAGAGGCAGGGCCTCAGAGCCTCCCTACCCTGTCATGTGTTCAGTGCTCTTGACCCAGTCAACGCTAAGCAAATCTGTGATGGCAAAGGACAAAAAAGGCATCATTAAAAATGTGTCAGCCTTGCTTGGAGTGCACATGCAGAGGTAGGTGGGAAAAGGAGATCGTTGAGGTTTAGTTCTCTGGGGCAGAGCGCCCATCCCCGCGTGACCCCTGCCTCTTAGGGTGTGAACATTAAAACAGCTTTGTGTAGGAGTGAGATGTCAGAAAGAGCCTGCAGCTGACCCTGTTCCTCTGCTCCTGGTAAAATATTTCTTTTGCTGAAATCGCACATCCACACCCCGTCTCACCTTCCTTTCGTTCTCCTCCTGTGGGGTAGGGGATGCTGTAAAGTCACCCTGCTTCCCATTTGGCTCTCCTGAACATCGGTGGGAGATGAGATTCTTCCACAGCTGAGGGCACAGCCGTGGGAGTGAAGTGGGACTAGTGTATGCATGTTAGGGACCTGTCAAGAACCAGCTGAGAGGAAGCAGTGATGTCCCTCCAGCAGTGGTGGTGGGAAGTTGCCCAGGGAAGGAGCCGAGCAGGCCAGGCAGGCGCTGGACCTAAGTGGAGGAAGCGCTGGGGACTGTGCAGAGTCAGCTAGGCTGGCGCTAGCTGTCACTCTGTGGGCCTGGCTGTCTCTGGATTTTTAAAAAGAAAAGCTAGAAACCTTCTTTGGACAAAATCCCCTTCTTTTATGTGACTGGTTCTCTTGAATGAAGCCCACCATCCGGTGTTGCCAGCTCGCAACTTCTGTCTCAAAGACAGTAGCTCTTTTCTCTGTAGATCCTGAGTTCTTCATCCATAATCCTGAATCCACAAAGCTTGGAGACAGAAAGATTGCAGTCAGTGGGCAGCAGAACTGGACTGGAAGGGCAATGAGGCCGCTTGTGCTCGCCCGTCGCCTGCCCACGTGGGGTTGCTGTGCTGCGCCACCACTGAGACATTGTGTGTGTGGTGACTGGAGCCTCCAGACTCTGCTGGGGACTGCAGAGGGGCAGGTCATAGGCACTGGTGCCTTTCTAGACTTGGAAACGTTTGGAGCTTGCAAATGTGTGCTCTGGCTTGTTAACCCTGTGTGACGCTACTGTCACGAGTTTTTTTTTTAATTTTTAATTTAATTTTATTTATTTGTTTGCTTGTTTGTTTGTTTGTTTCTTTATTTACTTATTTCATGGCTGGCTCAGCCTGCCCTGGTGGTGGGGCTGGCGCAGCATGTGGTGCCGGGGATCGAACCGCAGTCCCTGCAGTTGCCTGAGCTTTCCTAAGCAGGCGCTTTAGACCACTGAACCATCTCACCGGCCCCTGTCACGAGTTTTGAGAGGGCGAGGGAGTGCATTTCAGCCACAGTGGTGGTGGGGTCCAGGCCTTTGCTGTTTGCCATCTGCGGCCTCCTCTGCATCCAGGTCTCCTTGAGCGCTGCCTTGAGAGTCAGGACTCCAGATATTTGTCATTTGGCCCCCGTGAGAGTCCAGACATCTCCCTCTGTACCAGAAGCCTTAGTCTCTCCATCTCAATGAGAATTTTATGATTTCTGAAAATTTCATTTGGTCAACCCTCTCTCTCCATCCCCCACCTTCGAATAAAAGAGATTAAGAACTAGCACTCTCTTGCCTTTCCCTGCTCATAGGGTTGGGGGACAGAATATTTTAACATAATAGGATTTTTCCCCTCTAGTTGGTAGGAATAAATCTGCAGCTACTGTTTTATTGGAAATCCCAGCTGAAAATAAAAATGGTGCAATTCAATCTCAGATTTAACTGGTTACTTACTTTTCACAGAGTCCCCAGGGCTGTGTGGTTGCTAGGTTTGTGCTGTCAGTGGGTGCCCAGCAGGATTTAAAGGGCCAAGCAGATGGGTTAGGGAAGTATTCTGAGTCCCTCTCATCATTGGGGGCAACTTTTTCCAGCCTGGAGGTGTGGGGCAGGGCTGGGGGCTGCTCACCCTCTGTCTGAAGGCCAGTGTTCAGCGGAGTTGGTGAGGTGACAGTAGGGAGAATCTGTCTTGAGCCCTGGCTGATAGAGGTGTTTGGGTTTCTTTTGCAGGCTGACGGAGCCAGTACAGCTGGAAGAAAAAGCACTGCAAGCAGGTATGCCCGTCCACACCCCCAGCACCCCTCTGCCTCTGGTCTCCAGCTACTGCTCTCTGGTTCCTACCTCTCTCCTGGAAGGAAGGATGGTCCAGACCAGAAGAATATCAGCCCCCAAGGATGTGACGCATGAGCCACAATTTCCATGTTCGCTCTGTGGGGGTCTGTGACTAGAATCCAAGCTCGACTCACTCTTGGCCTGGACTTTGGTCATGCACACTGGGGCAAGCTTAGGGACAAAGCTGAGGATGGGGAGCCCCACTGCTGTAGCATGAACTCCAGAGCAGCAGGTCCCCTTCTAGTGCTGAGTTCTTTGGCCCATGAGCTCAGGTCTAGAGCAGGGTAGTAGGGTACTCTGATGAGTCAAACCGGGCGCTGTCTCTACCTTGGAAGCTGGCAGCTGAGAGAAGGATGGTCCCTAAGGAAAGTTGGACTGTAGCACCATACGAGTGAAAGAGATACCAGTCCAGCCCTAACCATGGATGTTACCACAGGTGGCAAAGGTAGCCACTTGTTCAATGTCAGCACTCAAGCTACTGGTGCCTGCTGGGCACAGCAGAGCTGAAGCAATGCTGTAACCTTCACTGGGGGCACAGGAGGCAGGAAGAAGACGGCAAAGAACAACCAAGAGAGATGGCTCCTAGCTGAAGCATAGAACCCAGAGTGGGTTCTGGGGGTCCTTGCTGGACTCGAAGATCAGATTGTGAAGTCCAAGCAGAGTTTACCTGTTGGTCCACAGAGTACCAGTTCTTTAAAATGTTTAATGGGAGTTTCCTGTTGGTGGGCATATAAAATTGGAGGGCAGTAGGTTCAACTAAGTCAAATAGTTTTCTTTGTCATAGAAATTTTAAGAGACTTTTTTGTGCCAATGGGCATGCCTGGGAGCATTTAAGGGAGAGAAATGAGAATACGGGTTGCAGATCCTGACACCAGGTGGGAGGTCCCTGGCACACACAGCGTGGTGTGGCCTGAAAGTACTATGTCCCTGGCAACCCGAGTGGCTTCTGACAGTTTCTCAATTCTGCCAGGGTAGAATAACACCAACCCTACATGATATGTAAATTGGTGTGTAAACGGTGGGAGCTTGGTGACCCCATCCTACGTTGCCTCTTGCCTGACAGCCTTTGTCTGGAATACACTTCTCTGTCTTCCCAGGTTAGTGCCCTTCACAATTCAGTCTCCTCCCCACCTTGGGGAAGCTTCCCCCAATCACCTTGCTTGAGGTACTTCTGTCCCAGCCCATGACCTTTGTGTGCTTACGCTCTGTCTTACTCCTTTTGCTTATGTCCTTTTTCTGCTTCTGATCCCAGAGTGCTGACTCCATAGGGACCATATGGACAGGTACCCTGTCTGTCCTGGGCACCGCTGTGGGCCTGGACCCCAGTAGGCACTCACTGGACGCTGGTGTGATGGATACACTGATAGAAGGGGGAAGATGAGAGGTGATGCAGGGATGGGAAGCGTACACTGGAACAGAAGCGTTGGAGCCCAGAAGGGCAAATGTCTTCCCTTGGATCTGTGAGCGCAGTGGTGATCCATGGACCAGCAGCTGTCTGGAGTGCTGTGTGCCCAGGACCTCTGCTGGTGGCTTTGGGTAAGAACACTGTGTGCGTGCCCTCCAGGGCAGCGGTTGTCCTTCGGGCTGCTTACTGGTGCCTGGAAATTCCTTGGATCACAGGTGTTTGCTTTCTGTTGCTGAAACAAAATACCTTACGTACACAATTTGAAGAAAGAAGGACTTATTCTGGCTCACTATTTGAGCTTACGATTGGCTGGGCCCGAAGCAGAGACGTCATGATCGAAGAGTGTGGGGGAGCGAGGCTGCCCACTTATGGAGCCAGAAGCAGAGGTGGAAGGAGCCCAAGAGGAAGAGGCTGAGGATCGATGCCGTCCCGAGCTCACACTCTGTGACTCAGTGCAGGCATACCCAGAAGTGTACTTTATTGATCTCCTGGGAACCTCTCAGGCCAGTCAGGTGGACAGTGAAGAGTAAACATCACAGAAGGTCAGGACTAAGGATTAGAAGAGGCCTTGGCGTTTGTCTCATCCACCCTCTCAGTGTGCATGTGGGAAGAGTCAAGCTTTGGAGGAAAGGTGTTTCTCAGAATCCTGTGAAGAATGAGTGGCCGTGTCAGGTCTGGAACCTGCTGGAGCTGGGTTTTCTCACACAGTGATGCTGTGCAGAGCACAAGTTGAGGAAATGAAGGTGCCTTCTTCCCGCACTCTCTGGGTGCTGCTGTGCCCAGCTCAGTGCTCTAGTTGTAGACTTTGGTAGCCCAGGCACAGGTTCATTCATCCAGGAGACACTGGAGTAGCTTTCTGTAGGCTCTGTTCAAAGTGCTGGGTCCACATCAATGGACTGAGATGTGAAACTCCGTCTACCTCTGTTGCTCTTTTTCCTTGATTGATTAGCTGGCTGAGTGATGGTTTGACAGTACTGGGCATCGAGTTCAGGGCCTTCAACCTGAGCTACATCCCTGAAGTCCCTCCTCCTTTTAGATTTTAAGGAGTTTCTGAATTGCTGAGATATTTAGGCTGAGCTGAAATTTGTCACCCTCTGCCTCAGCCTCCCACAGTGCTAGCATTTCAGGTCTGTATCCCCATACCTAGGCCCTCATGTCACTCTTTTGGGACACAGCCCTTACCCTCAGTCTCAAATGCACGTACCTTTCCCATGCTGGTTGAATGGTATTACATTTCAGAGGACAGCAGGTGGGTTTCCCCACAATGTTTTGAGCTACCTCAATTTATGAATTCAGTGCTCTCAGTCCATGGCTGCAGTCAGTGGAGAAGAGTTCAGAGATTGATTAGAGATGCTTGCCCCTTCAGCAGAGGGGCAGAGTGGTTACTGCGCAGCGTCTTGTCACTAGATGCTAGTGGCCAAGCCCTGTGTTATTACTATGGCTGTGTAATGTACATCAGCAAAAACCAGTCCAAGCCTTTGGATCATGTGTGATTTGGGGTGTGAACCCAGAATTCCTATAAACAACTGCCACGTAATGAGCATGACCTCGTCAGGCTCTGAGCTGCTTTGAGGTATTTGTTTATTAATTGTGTGTGCTCTCCCTAACATCCTTATAAGGAGGTACTTGTATTATTTTATCTTATAGATGAAGGAAGGGGAGGCACAGAGAGGTCGACAGACCTAAGGCCACCTCCTCGGAAGGAGATGGTGGAGCTGCGGGTCCAGGTTTCATTGGCCGGTGGTGCATACTTGCCTGCTGTCCCCTCCTGTTTCTGGATGTGAAGAACCTGGTAATAGGAGTGCCAGGAGCCGGGCATGGCCAGAGTTTGTGCCAGAGCTTGGCGGCCCATCAGCAAGCAGGGACTCAGGGAGGGCTACTGCTTCTGCAACTTGAGCCAACAGCATCCTGAAGGTTAACCCAGGGTGGCTGAGTAGTGACTTGATCGTCTGACAAATGGATGACACAGTCAAGCACCAGGGGTTCCTTAGCAGTGGCCGTTGCTAGTCCCACTGGTGGCTTAGACCCTGGCTGTGTGAGGTTTAGATGCATGGGCACAGAGCAACAGAATCCATTTAAGTTCCTGTTTCCAGTGGAGAAGTAAAGATTTTAATGCCCCTCATATTCGGGACCAGGCTGGAGTGCAGTGGGCCGGGATGCCCTGGAAGGACCCCTGCCCCTCTGATGTGGCCTTTGCTCCCAGCCGTGCGTGGTGTGCTCTGGTGTTACCCCAAGCTCTGCTTTTTCCTCCCTGTGCCTTCCTTTTGGCCTGGAACACACAATTTTGCTATTCCTCCAGAGGGATTCTGGCTCAGCCCCAAAACCAACAGCATGGGCTGCTAAGGAATTAGTGTTAAATTGAGGGGGACAAGGAGAGGCGGAGTTCCTGATCTTAAGAAACAGCCCAGTGTGGTTTGCTTTACTTCCCTGTAACCTAACCTTAGTCAGTTTTACAAGACCAGTGATCCTGCCCTCAAGGTTAACGCTGACCTGGTGTGCAGGGTACAAATCACAGAGAAAGTGGCAGCCAGACCTCATTTGCTGTTAGAGGCAGGGGGCCTGCAGGGCCCGAACTGTGGAAGACGCTCTTTGTAATCAGGTAAACGCATTTGCAGGCTTGCTGTAGGGGAGAATTATCCCTTTTTGGCTGGCTGATGCTTGTCAGAGTGGAAGCATCCACAGATAATCTAGTCCAGCCCCTTGTTTCCGTGATCAGGAAGCAGGGATAGAAGAGGTCAAGTGGTTTTTTGCTCCCTTGTATCCAGTTCCCTAACAAGTGAGCAGGGCCTTGGAGGCTGGAAGTTGGGAGAAGATGATGAGGAGATGGCAGAGCCAAGCCTTGTCATTCATTCACACTGCAGTATTTCCTGGATGCTGGGCACTACCCTGGGTGCTGGGGGTCTAGAGCTGAGTGAAGCAGCATTCTCTGCCCATATCCAGGTGGTGTTCTACTGGGAGTGGCTCTGATGTGGCAGATTGCTAACACATTAGCTCTGCAGATGTTAGGTATCCAATGCTGTGGGAGAGAACAGAGGGAGACCAGGAGACCCGGAGTGGGTGCTTCCTCTTCCATTTGGGTGGTCAGGAAAGGTATTACTAAGGGGAGACCTGAAAGAGATGGGGGGCAGAGCCTGGTAGTCACTGGAGGACCTGCATTCCAGACAGAGATAACGATAGGTGCAAAGGCCAGAGCGTGCCTGTGCATTAGAGCAACAGGGACAAGGCTGGTGTGGGTGCTTAGGCCCTTGAGGATCGTTGTCACGACCTTGGCCATGACTGCTACACCATGGCCAAAAGTCCTCCTCCTCGCAGCCCTGTGAGGTAGTGGCAGGTGTCCTCCAGAGGCAGCTGCTGCCAGATTCACCTGGGGTCCCACAAACCGTGAGTGGCTTTGCATCTAGCTGAGTCTTAGCCTTAAGCTCAGGTCTTTCACCAGTGGGCCACTTAAGGATGACCAACATGCATGTGGCTGCACAATTCTCCAAATACTGTCACTTCATTGAGCATTTTGGTTTCAGCAGCCGAATAAAAGTTACCCTAAACAAATTAATTTCATTCGCGCAAAGTTTCTCAGTTACAGTCTGCCCAGCCCTACTCAGTGGACCGCTGTGGTATCTGCAGGGTGAAGCGTATGAGAACGGGGCTGTTCTCAGCAGGAGGCATCTTCCCCATGACTCTAGGCTTCTGTTCCTATTGGTGGAGCTCAGGTGTCAGCGCCCAGAAGTGGCCGCTCTCCCCCTACCAAACTTTAGACGGCTTTGGTCCACAAAACTGTAAGCTGCAGGCTGCCTCTTGGGGCTCCTGTGCTTATTCCAGAGGCCAGTAGCTTCTGGTGGGCAAAGTTCACACTACTTAATCAGCTACCACTAAACCTGGGCTCTGTCAATAAGGCAGATTCTGGAAACTTCAGAAGCAGCTTCAGCCTCAGTCTCTGCAGACAGCCATGGGCATGCAAACTGCCATTCCCACATGGCAGAGTCCACAGAGTCATTTTTGCCAAAGGGCACATGAAGGTAGCCTTGCAGAGGGATCGAGTGGAGCCCACTGGGACCCTGTGCGCGGCCTAGCCACGCAGTACAAGCGCTGCTTGGCCCATGTGAAGCTCTTCTGGTGAACCTGGGGTTATCGGTTTAGAGCACACAGGCTTTGGCTTTGTCCTGAAGAAGCGTGGGCTGGAGTGGTCACGAGGAGGCCTGGCTTGTTGGTTCTTGGGCCCCTCATGACAAAGGCCTAGGACTGAGGAGCTCGTCTGTAGCTTCCTGGGACCTCACCATCTGTGTAGCCCTGGTGATGGGAGAGTGCATCTGACCCCCCGCTTGCACTTCCTGCACACGTGGGGTGGAGCGCTGAGGAGAGGGTGAGGTGTCCCACACCCTCCAGAGTTACTGCCGCCTGCCCCTACCACAGCGAGCCTGGCTGTGGCATGTCCCCAGTCCTCCTGTCCTGCCACTGCTGTCCGGGAGTCCTCTGTACCCACTGCTCTTTCTGTCCTCATGCAGGCTGAAAATCATTCTGCTTTCCCATATGAAGTACTCTATCAATGGCTTGAGAATGGACGTTTTTCATAGTTTGACCAAACCTCTCATCTATAGTTTGGGGTGGCCGTTTTATAAGAACCACCATTACTTGGTCCCTGCTGCGTACAATTGTCCCTCGGTATCTGCATGGGACTGTGTTGAGGACCCCACTAGATACTGATTCAGAGGAGGCTTAAGTCCCTGATGGAAGTCTTCTGTGTATTTCACATCCTCCCATATCCTAGGCATCATCTCTGGATTACAGTACCGACCCAGTGTAAGTGCTGGGTATGTGGTTGTCCTACTGTATTGTTTAGGAAATTACAATGAAAAAAATCTGTCCATGTTCAGGAGTGCAGTTTTTTGCCTGAACGTGTTCAAGCTGTAGTTGGCTGAGTCTGTGGATGTGGAGGGCCGACTGTGTGTGGCGCCCCGCTGGGTACCATGCTCACATCTGTCTTTTAAACTTCTGGGCCTTTGAAGTCAGGGTTAGCACAGTTGTATCCCTTCCTGGTCAGTGTTAGCATCTTGGTTTACACATGATGAATTGAAAGCATGGGCAGGTTAGGAAACGTAGCAACAAATCCTTCATCAAGTTCCTTAGCCCCAAGCAACTTGTGAGGACAGACCGTGGACAGGGTGATCTTGGTAGTACATCCAGGGCAGTGTGCAAGCCTGGGTTGGGTGTCCCCATGGAGTGCCTTGGTCAGAACTGACTGGGCATCACACACCTTGGTGTGTTGCACACTGGGAGGTTTGGCAAATGGAGGGAAAGAGGACAGTGGTAGTGGCAGGAGGGTGAAGCCCATGGCAGGGACTGCAGACCACCTGCTGGTGACATGGGCAGGGTGGATCACTTCTGCCAGGAAGAACCTTCATTCTGTCATTCCCAGGAGGAGCTGAACAGCAAATAACAAAAAGGGACAGGTGCTAAATGATAGTCTCAGCAGGAAATAGGTTGGTGGGCAGAAAGAGTACATGGAACTTGTTTATATGTCCTGCACAAGAATGTGGGAATGGCCTCGCTCTTTCATTGTGGAACTCCCTGTCGTCTGGGGCCTGCGTGGGACCCCTTGTGTGCCTGGAGGCTCTGCCCTGGAGAGGCTACAGACGTGGGCCCCTTGGTGACCACTGTCCCCCATCGCCTGTGTCTGCAAGGTGGACAGATGTGTGAGTGAGGACACCACAGGGAGCTTTGCTGAGAACAGTGCTAATGGATCAGAATTATGCCGCTGCTAGACCCCTGGAAAATGAATACTGCCTGTCTGTTCAGAATGCTGTTAGCACTAATTCCCTTTAATGTTCAACCTCATAGGTGCCATAGGACCCATGAGAGAAGGTCCCAGCTTCAATCGGAGAGCCCCACCTAGCTGAAATTTGGAACTTGTCACTTTATGTGTTGCCTGGGTCTCTCAATTTTCCCCAATTTAGGATTCAATTAACCAGGAATTTACGCTTAATATTTAAGTCGTAATGCGGTCTTTTTGAACTAAGGTGTTACCTAGCATTGTGGCTGATGCAGTGCGTTGGAAATTAAGTGTCTAGGAATTAGCTCAAACTAATGGTACATTAATGGATTGTAGGTTATTTTGAGTTTCTAGACTGTTAAGAGTTGTTTAATAGGTTAATAGTTTTAATCTATTTAGTCTTTGCAGCTTGACTATTTATTAAAATAGATCAGTGACACATGATAGAACGGAAGTGTAGACAGTGTGGAGGGTTATTAAGGGATGGGTGATGGCCTGAGGACTTGAAACTTGGGTGACATTGTGAGTGTCACAGTGGCATCCCCCCACAGCCTTATGAAGTCATGGGGCGGCTTCTAGAGTTTGTGATTAATTCATGATCCAGTGCTGGATTTATGGGTGTGAGTGCTGCACACCCCGCTCCCCCCATAACCTGCGTGCAGTATAAGGGAGAGAGCGAGGCTTGATCTCTGCCATGGCTCCTTCCTTTTGGCTCTTGCTGTTTTACTGTGGTCCGCCACCATCAACTGCTGCCCTCTGCCATGTACCACTTTGCCTTGGAGCCAGCTGATTATGGACTAAAACTCTCATAAACTGTGAGCTAAGTAAACCTTTCCTTCCTTCACTGTCCCAGCAAAGAGAGCAAGGTAAATGAGACGGTGAGTGAGGACAGAGCCAGGCCCATTCCTAGTGCTTCCAGCCTAAAGTCTCACTCCACGTCCCCTTCCCCAGCTCTCTCAGGCTGGTGTTGACATGGCCACCACTGCCCCATTATGATTTCTGTCCTTGTCAGAGGACACGAGGGGCTCTCTTTCTTCAGAGGCTGTGCCTGAACGCCATAGCTACTTGAGCGCATGTCAGGGAGGGCTGGAGGGGACCAGCAGGCACAGAGCCGTGCACTTCTTCTGTGGAGGAGGCAGAGTACTGTGTTCCTGTCTTGGTTGTAGTTATGCAGTGTGTGAATATCTAGCGTATGCTAGTCATGTCTGGATGCTAAGGAGACGGAGCAGCATCCAAATCTCTTGTAGAGCCTGGTGTTTAGTTTTCGTTCATGTGGGCAACAGGTGTGTTTCATTATTTTCTCTTCTTTTGAGGTGAGAAAGCAAAATTGTCCAGCTGGTTAAAAGCCCTGGCTCTGGAGTCAGGCAGACCTGGGAGAATCCTGCTTCTGTCATCAGGCAGCTGTGTTCCCAGCCCTTGCCTTGCTTGTCTGTAACATGAACGCTGCTCCAGCGCAGGGCATGCCGGAGACAGAGACGGTGTCTGCAGGATGTGCGGTGCCACACTGGTGTGTCATGAGCATCTGATATTTGGATGCCCCGCTGCATGCTCCACATGGTCTCTGCCTTTCACAGCATCCCCATACTAACACCAGCCTCGCCTCTGCCTCAAATCCTGCCATGTCTAAGTCTAGTCACTTAGTATGCAGCAGACCTTGGCAGACACCTGGTGGGGGAGGGGACCTGGGCACAGGGCTGCAGAGGTGGTGGGGTGGGAAGCAGAGCCCTGGCCAGTAATGAAATCCCTAAGGAAAGGTGGGAGTTGGAAACAGGTTCACTAAAAATGGGAGCAGCATTTCTAGAACCTCTGATGTGATGGCCAGAGGGACAGGCAGCTGTCCCCTGAGCTCCCAATGCTGTGCTGATCAGCTCCCCTGCTGGTCACCCCACGTTCCCAAGCCAGGCTGTCAGAGTATAAGGAGGCACTGCTCTCTTGGCATTTCAGAAGGTAGGAAGGGTATGTTTCGTGGAGGAAAGTCCTCAGCAGAAAGGATGAGACTTTGACACGCAAGGAATAAACTCCACTTATTCACAGAGTTGGCCGCCATGAAAGACATCTGCCCACATTGTGGTGTGCATCAGGTGAAGGCGACGTCATCACTGAAGTGGTGGAATCATCAACAGGTGCTGGTGATGGGCTGACTGTGGAGAAGAGATCACACGGTGCTGACGTTGGCCTTCGCTGGCTCATTTGGTGAACGGGCTCTCACTGACCATCTGCCATGTGCCACTGCATTGGGGGCGGTAAAGAATAAGATCAAGTCCTGTTCTCTTATAACCCACGTTCTAGACAGAGAACTATAACAGAGGCTGTTGGATGGATAGGCACTGGGGAGTCACAGATGGATTTTGACCCAGGAAAGACCTCACTTGGCTTATTGTAACTGCTTCTCTTTGGCTGCTGGTTCAATGTAGAGTTCATAACAATGTTGGGAGGGGCTAATGAGTCAAAGGGAGACAGACAGACAAACTGAGCGGGTTGCAGAAGCAAGGGGAAGGTGGCCGAAACCATCATGGTGGCGTGGGGTGGTTAGGGGGGCTGTCAGAGTATAAGGAGGCACTGCTCTCTTGGCATTTCAGAAGGTAGGAAGGGTATGTTTCGTGGAGGAAAGTCCTCAGCAGAAAGGATGAGACTTTGACACGCAAGGAATAAAATGTGCAGGTGTTCTGCACATTTTTATAGGTGGAGTTGACAGGATTTGCTGATGAGTTCATTAATAGGACCTGAGAAAATAAAATGAATAGGGGCTGAGAAGATGGAAAGATCTTTGAATCAGCTGGAAGGATAGAATGGCCATCACCCAAGGCAGAGAAGAAATGTGGTTATATGATTGTGTTGTCTTAGACCACAAGATTGAGTAGAAGGGGCACTAGGCTAAGAGGCAGCAGAGTTGTCCTGGGGGAGGGGGGTTACAGTTGCTCTGTTTGCGACTTGTTAAGTTTGAGGAACCAGTTAGGCATCCCAGGAGGAGGGCTCAAGCACGTGCAGTTTGTGCAGGTTCAGAGGTCAGGGAGACACAATTTGAGGTTCATCAACACAGTGATTACTGGAGAGTATGTACTTTTACCACATCCAGCAGAGAAGAGGTTCCAGAACTGATTCTAGGGCTGTGTCACCAGAAAAGCATTGACAGGTAAAGGGGCCTCGGCACAAGGGAAGGAGTGGCCATGACATGGAGGTCCCCAGGTGATACAGAGCCAAGTGAGGGGAGAGGTGGGTGAAGGAGGGAGGGGCTCTGTCAAAGGCCGCTGATAGAGGATGCACTGGGTGGGAGCTGAGAAGGGACCATTGGATCCACCAGGGTCACAGGGCATCTCAGAGGAGCAGCTCTGATGGTGCAGTAGAGCAACAGCCTCATCAGACTTAAGACAATCTGACAAGGAGAAGGCCACCAGGATCTGGAAGTCATAGTGATCATTCACACTTGGGTCATTGGTGATGGGATAAGGGGTAGAATTAGAGGGCTTTGTCAGGGGGCAGCCTGTACAGTGGGGTAGCAACAGGCCTTAGAGTCCTGACAAGATGTGCAGTAATTCATCTCACATCTCATGCATCTACACATTCTTGGAGAACATATTTAATCTCAGCTTGAGACTAGTTAACTCTCATTCCTAAGGAGTGAAATCTTTTAATCAAGTTTTATTCTAGAAGAGGTTAAGCAAGGTCTTACTGCACACCGTGATAAGAGGTTCTTCCCCATCCTTAACATCATTGCACGTGGGGGAGGTAAAGTACATGTTCCCTTTGGAGGAAGCAGACTGGTCCGCAGGCTGGGTCTGGGGGCATAGATGGATGCAGGCAGATGCCCAGGCCCAGCTGGGTAGGGGTGTGGTCTCTATAAGGGGCTTAGACATCTGATTCCAGCTTGCATATTGTGTAGATGGGCAGAACGCGGTTACAGGACTCAAGTGTGGTGGTGCACACCTGTAGTCCCCGCTGCTTAGGAGGCTGAGGTTGGAACATGGTTTGAGCCCAGACATTTGAGACCAGCCTGGGCAATATACAAGAGCCAAGAGGAAACAAAATTTTACAAGGGAAGTTCCAGGCAGAACAATCCAGGGAATCAGGGTGTAGTGCACTTCTCATGTTTACTAAAATTTGGTGTCAGAATTTTGGTGGAATGATGTGGAAATTGTGTCTAGAAATGGTGACTGACTCTCAGGCACCTGGTGTCACTGGGACTCTTGCTCCAGCTTGCCTGCAGGTGGTATGTCCTTGGGGGCTTAGAGCCACAGGCAAGTTCCTTGTCTCGGGCTCCAGGGCTTAGTGGTAATAGTCAGAACCAGGAGAATATTTTCCAGACTGATTAACCCCTCAAGGTGAGTGATCTTGGATGTGCCGTTCATCCACTATGTGAAGCTGCTGCTGTGGGCTTTGTGCCAGGGCTGGGGCTGTGGAAGAGACAGACCTTAGGCTGATCTGGGCCTTGGTTTCTCCCTGTGTCTACAGGATGCTTGTGAACTCCAGTACTGCAAGTGGATGTGAGCACTGGAACCTCAGAGGCAGAGGTTTGTCTGGGCTGCCTCCCCGGCACTCTTCGGGCACCATGTATGGGCCAAACACAGAGCGAGGCATGCATAAGAGCAAAGTGGGGCTGGCCAGATAGCTCAGCAGACTAAAGCACCTGCTTAGGCAGATGGCAGGAACCAGGGTTTGGTCCCCAGCACCACAAGCCATGCCAGCCCGCTCACGGGCATACTAGACATCAGTTGAGACTGGGCATTTTGGAGCACTGGAATCCCAGTGCTCGGGAGGTTGAAAACAGGAGAGTCACTATGAGTCCGATCTATGTAATGACACCCCATAGACCCTGTAGACCCTGTACTAAATACATGAGGGAAAAAAAAAAGTGAACACTGAAGCTAGTAGAGAGCTGCAGCTTACAAGCTTATCTGCTTTGGAACTGAGGTTTTCAAATTTAGTCTCACATATCGGTTGCCTGTGGCCATGATAACATATTATACTAGTTGCCCCACGTCCCCACACTCACTTTTGTGGTTTCAAAACTGCTGTCCAAGAGAATTAAAATGGAAAATTTTGGAAATAAACAAAACATAATTCTTAAATTGCTTGCTACTCTGCATGGTGTGGTGGAATCCCTTGCAGTCCTGCTCCATCCCACTCAGGATTTGGATCATACCCTTGTCCAGGGTATCAGTGCCATGCGTTCTACCTGCCCATGGGTCACTTAGTAACCATGCAGAAGAGGCACCAGGGCATTACACATGGTAGGACTCATTAGTGTGATGGGCATGTGGAAGAGCAGAGAAGAAAGGAGCCAGGATACCTAAGGCTCTGTACTACCCACAGCTCCAGACATCCACTGGATGACCTTGGAATGTCTCCCTGGGGAGAAGCGGGACTCTTGTGCCACACGCTGGGCAGCCTCAATCCACAAGAATTTATTTTCTCACAGTTCTGGGGACCTGAAGTCCAAATCAAGGCGCAGCGTGGTCGCACGCCCTCTGGAGGCCTTTGGGGGAAACTACAGCCCGCTTCTGGCAGCCGTCAGCATTCTTTGTCTTGCGGCCATACTCCTCCTCCGGACTCTACTTCCCTGGTCCCGTAGTAGGGCTTCTTTGTGGCTTCTCCACTTCTGTCTGTCCCAGATCTCCCGGTCTTACAGTGACATTTGTTACTGCCGGCAGGGCTCACCTGGGTTATCCAGGTCGAGCTTGATCTCAACATCTTTAGTTATATCCTTGAGAACGGGAATATATCTTTTGCCCCACCACAAGGAAGAAGCCCGGATGTACACGTCATGCAAAAAAAGCTATGCGTATTGAAGGTCAAGGCAGTAGGATCTTAGAGCCCTATCTTTGCCACCCTCCCCATCCTAGCGTCTCACACATTGCCGTCTATGGAACCCTCTGGCCTTTGAGGAATACGCTTTGAGAACCATTGCCAGAGAATAGTCAGGGCTCTTACAGATTCCGTGGGTGGGCAGAGACCCATCTGGTTTGGCTTCTTGCACTGGAAGCCAGGCTCAGGCAGTAATCAGTGGCCGCAGACAGCAGGTACTCACTGAAAAATACTCTTTAGTGCCCAAGTTGGGATTTTATGTTGAAATGTGACTTGGGTTAAATATAAAATTCATAGCATATCTTGAGCAACTATTTTGTAGTTATCTATATATAAATCTATTTTACAGCGACACAAATAGAATAGATTATGGAGTGTCAGCATGTAGATAGATTCCAAGCGCTTTTTCACTAATATACCTAATGATTCGTGCTGAGAATATCCAAGGACTTCACTGTACATTTAAATGGATATAATTAAAATAATGAGCTCTATTTTAAAAAATGATATATGAAAAAAAAATTTTTAAAGAAGTTAGAAGGAGCTGCACCACTAACTCAAAGTGATATAAGTACTTCTGCAATTCCATTGTTATTAAGACACCTAATTAAATGCAAAGCATCCGAGAAAAGCAGTGTTGGGCTTGTAAATCTAAAGCGCAGAAATCGGGCAGAGGGGGAAGTTGCCTGTGTCCTCCGTGCCTTTGGGCCTTAGGGCCGTCATGATTGAGGGTGTGCGTGGCTCTGTGCTCTTGTGCCTGTGGGTGTGAGGGAGTGGCTGGCTGGCCCCTGTCCTCTGTGGGTAAGCCAGGGTCTGACTGCTCACAGCTGCAGTTGCATTACTCAGCTGTAGCTAATTTGCTTGGGGTGCAAGGTGTAGGCAGAAGAACGGGGGAGGGGAAGAAGCCTGCCTTCCTAGGAGTCTGCACCTCTCGCACACCCCAAGTGACCTGAGGCTGGTAGTTCAGTGAAAGGACGAAGGATGACTTTGCTCAAGTCCAGGCTTGGCTGCATCCCTGTGTGTTCAGAGGGCCCTTCCATGATGCAGTGGTTCCCAGGCCTGTGACACACAAGTGCCTCTGTCCCAGTGACCCTCCGGAGTCAGCCACAGCAAGCTTAAGTCCCAGTGCCCACCTCCCAGGAGACAGGCATTCTTCTGGTCCCTAGGCAAGTATAGTGGATTAGGAGCACTCGCTGTAGGCTCCTGAGTGCCAGGAGTGCGACTGACCCGCGCTCCCTTGGGGTAGATCTGAGCTGGTGAGTCAAAAGCAGATGGGCTACTTCAGGTGACAGCTGGGGCCGTGAAGGAAAGACACGAGGAGAGGAGCTAGAAGCTCGATGCAGGTGGTCGGCAAGAGGTGACTCCTTTGCACATGGTGCAAGGATGGCTGGAAGAACAGCCTTCAGAAGGTGATGGGACACTCGCAGAGCAAGGGTGACCAGAAGGCTTCCCAGAGGAGAGGAGGATATTGGGAACCCTTGTTGTTACAATGACAGCTTCCGTCTGTAACAGTCGCCCGCCCTGTCGCCCAGCCCTGGCTGGGCTTCTCAGAAACGTCATCCTTGCCCTCTGGATCACAGTCCTCCTGAGCAGATGAAGAAACCAAGGCTCAGAGTGGGCTCTTCTGCCCAAGAACTCAGCATGTGAGGTGGACGGTGAGTCTGACTCCACTGCTCCTCCCTGCCAGCCAGTGTCCCGGTGCTGGTGAAGACCTGGGGTGCAGGATAGGACAGGACATCAGTGTGCTTCAGAATACCAGCAGTGACAGAAGCAGAGGCGAGGGTGTTCTGGGTAGGAAGCCTCTCTGTCCCCACCTGTCCTGTCAGGCAGACAGAGCCAGCTGGTCATTGGCACCTTGTGGCCTCGGTCAGTGAGTGGAACCCAGAGTGCCTTTCATGTTGGTGAACGGGGTTTGCCGCTAGCCTCCATCAGTATGGTCTCCTCTGCTCTGTGAGCATCTGTGAACAACGTCCGTTCTACCTCCCACGCTACTGCACCACTGTCCAACATGGGTAGTGCTGGGATTTGAACCACATTAGTTAAATCCACAGGCCACACACCCAAGTGTGTGCTGTGTAAGATCCTTTCTCTTGCATACCATGTTCATTATTTTCCTTTTTTTTTTTTTTTTAGCTGTAACAAAATGCCTGTGGGTGGATACTTTATAAGAGAGAAGAGGTTTCTTTAGCTCACAGTTCTCCAGATTTAAGAACATGGCACCATGCGCTCAGCTCTGGTTAGCCCTCCTGGCAGGTGGTGGCCCAGTGGCAGATGCGTGAGATCTTATGGCAAGATGGGGAGCCAGAATGGCACAGGGCCCAAGCTCACTGTAAAACAGTCTGCTCTTATGAGACAAATGTCCGTCCTGTGGTGGCCATGCCCTTGCGCTGTAATCAGTTCACATGGTGTGACACTGGGGACTCGGCTTGGGAAATACACTCAAACTGTGGTCTTCATCTTCCTGTTCCCATGGAAAAGGGGTGATAGGGACCCCAGACATCAGAGCATGGAGGCATAGATGCCGTGCTTGTCCTTTGTGTGAATGTGGAGACCAGGGCGTGGGGGGGCAGAGTCACCCATGCGGAGCCCACAGTCTGAGAATAGCAGTTCCAGGATTTGCCTCTGGAACACCCATCTTAAAGCTGGGGACTCTTTCTGTCCCACTTGATGACCCCTCACTCACACTAAGCCACAACATTGCCACTGACCAGGGCTGTTCCGAGTTGGGTTTCCTTTCTGTTAGCAGACGGAAATCTCTACCCAGAGCCTCAGCCCTGCCAGTGACTTCTTAGAGCAGCGACTCCTGTCATCTTAGAGCCTTCTCTGCGTTGTGCAGACCCTGTAGCCAGGTGGGACCACATTCCCTTCCCCAAGGGCTCTGGCTCAGCCGTCCCCCTGCAGGCGACTGGAAAGTCAGGGAGCCTGCTGTCCTCGTGTGCATCTCGATTTGACTGCTCCAGATGTGGACGGTCAGGAGTAGGTGACAGATGGCGTGGAGGATGCCAGGGCTGCCAGGGGGGCAGGGTGCTTCTCTTTGCAGGTTCCTCTCTAGTCCAGGTGCCTTGTGGCCGAGCACCAGGATGCCTGCGTCAGGCCTTCATCTCTCTCTTCACCACCTGTTTGTCTTTGGACATTTAGCCCGTCTCTCAGTGCCTCAGTTTCCTAGACAGTAAATGGAGATAAGCCGGAGCTCACCTGCCGGGGCTGTGGCTGAGCATAAAAGGAGCCCTTGTGTTACAACAGCGCCTGGCACAGGGGAAGCTCAACTGAAGCTCCTTCACTGATAAAGGAAATGACTTCTCGGTGGATTGAATCATGCAGTAGACAAGGGCCAAGGCTCGAATGGGGTCTGGTGGCCCTGACATGCAGACACACTGAGGAGTGGCGTCCCGGGGCCAGATGAGCTCAAGACGCTCCAGCAGGGTGTCCTCAGCAGTCAAGAGAAGGGTTGCAGGCCGCGTACTCTGCTGAGTGCCTTCCGTGTGTGTTGACTAAAACCAAAATGACAACTGCATTGGCTGAAAAAGGAGAATCTGAGACTGAGCAGTGAGGTGGCCGATGTAGGCTGCGTGTGCCTGGCTGGCTTCCCCAGCCTGCTTGGTCACTCTTGCTCTGTCCCGCTGAGTGTGTGCCTCCTCTTTGGTCCACTTGGGCGAATATTGCCTAATGCCAAGGCTCCATGCTTGCAGGCAACAGCAGCAGTGTCTTTTTTCCCAGTCTGGAGACCAGAGATCTACCGTCAGGGTGCCAGCTGGTTCAGGATCTGTCTTACAGGGGGCTCCCTTTTTATCATGTCCTTTCTTGGAAGAGAAAGCAGTGTCTGTCTGTCTGTCTGTCTATCACTCTCTTTCCTTCCCTCCCTCCTCTACCTCTCCCCAATCCTTATAAAGCTATTAATCCTGATCCTCATGGTTTCTTTTAATTTTACAGACTTCTTAATGACCCTGACTATAGATGTAGCCACAGAGGGGCCCAGCGCACCAGCATGTGAATTTAAGGTGGACCGTGTGACCTAGTACACCCTAATAGCCTTTCTTTGCTGGCCTCTCATTAGTGTCCCTCTCCCCTTCTTTGCTCATTTTCGCCACCTTTCTTCAGCTTGGGAGATGACTGCAGCTGGGAAGACAGTAGGCAGGAGCCCACCAATGTTTCTGTGATCACTGGAGCTCCTAAAAGCCCAGCGAGGAGGGGGCTCCAGCCCTGAGCCACACAGCAAGCTCCTGTACCGCTGAGAATCCGCCCAGGCCCGCCTCACTGCTCACGCCTCAGTAGTTCTCCAGGCAGCCTACTGGTAGCCTCCTCTGTGCATGCATAGTCCCAGCTGTGGGATGCAGTGTGGATGCATTCCTAGGCCAGGAGCGAATCTCCAGGGTGTGTGGGCCTCCACTTCCTGGCCTCAGCAGGAGGAGTCTTGTGACTGTTTGCCTGTGAAGAATGTAGGGCCACAGGGTAACAGAATCACCCCAAAAAGGGAATGGCTCAGAAACAGTTGGCAGCCCCTGATTTCATGCTTTGCCCTGCTGCTGTTTGAGCAGGAGGCTTAAGTGGGCTGCAGTCCTGCTGTAGGCCTCAGTGTCCTTGTGTAGCTAAGGCACGG
>PVKN010011441.1:10571-21751 GCA_004027915.1 Capromys pilorides | reverse complement strand
CCTCCCCTTCTCCCCTTCTTCCCTTCTCTCTGTCTCTGTTTCTGTCTCTGTCTCTTTCTCTTCACTGGTGGAGAACTTGTGCATATTGAGAGGGCTTGAGTTCAATCCTCAGTTATGTTAAAAAAAATTGTTAAGTATGACATAGAAATGATAGAACTGGATCCAAATGAAGGTCCTGTATTTCCACTTTCCCAAAGTTAGAATAATTCACTTTAAATAGGAAGTGAAATGTGTTGAGAGTTGTTTAAACTACATCTGTTCATTACATCCTTTCAGAAGACAATTACTGGTTAAGTAATATTTAAGCAAGTGGAGTTTTTTGGTTTCATTTGACATACAGTACTCATTTGAGCAACATCTCAAAAAGTGAAAGATTGGTGTTGCAAGTTCTTCACATTTATTTATTTATTTATTTATTTATTTCATATTATGGTTGGCTCAGCCTGCCCTGGAGGTGGGGCTGGCTCAGCATGTGGTGCGGGGGATGGAACCATGGTCCCTGAGGTTGCCTAAGCTTTCATAAGCAGCGCTTTAGACCTATGCTGAGCCATGTCGATGGCCCTGGTGTTACAAGTTCTAATGAGGCTTAAACTTAATACCTGAGTAAATACCTGAGTATTCTTGTTTTTCTGTTTCATTGTATTATTTTAGGATAATGGAGTTGTCAGTTGTATAAGAGAAAAAGTGAATTACTGGCTTTGAGTTACTAGTTTGTGGTATTGATAATCTAAACTGTTCTTGTTGGCATTGAGGTTTTTGTTCTTGCTTTTAGAGTTTATTTTTTATGGTCATTAAGGCTTTCTGAACTTGGGGCATCTACCCTCAGAGTCTCACTAAAGATACCAAATTGTCCTGGCAATTGGCAATTCTGTCAACCATCTAAGTACTCTACAGGGATTATGGGCCTCCATGAGGAAAAGATCTATCTTTTTTTATGAATTTTATGAATTTAGGACAGGGTTTACAGGGTCTCACTACATAGATCAGACTGTGTATGTGTGTGTGTGTGAGAGAGAGAGACGGGTAGATAAAACTCTTAGTGATTCTCCTATTTTCAGCTTGCCAAATGCTGGGATTATAGGCCACCATGCCCGGGTTGAACCCTGGCCACTGTACTCTGCCTAAACAGACAGTTTAGTCCGCTGAGCTAAATGACTGGCCCTAGGGTCCATGATTCTTAAAACTGTTTCTTTAGGTTACAGCAGATTGGAGTGAGGTCTGAGTTCATGGTGAAAAATCATTTTTGCTGTTGATTTTGAAACAAGGTCTCACTATGTAGTTCAGGCTGGCTTTGAACTCACTATGTATCCCAGGCTGGCCTCAAGCTTCCAGCAATCCTGCTTCTGCCTCCTAGATGCTGGGACTACAGGTGTACTCTATCTGACTAGGAAGTCTTTATTTTTGTAATTCTTAGAAAAATATACTGAAAGTGCTTTTAAAAATGTGTCATTTCGATGGTTGCAGTTCTCTTGTCATTACAGCTTTATTTAAATTCCATTGTACTTTTGAATTTATCTGCTATGAGCTACAATTTTCAAGTTTCTTGTATATTTTTGTTAGCATTACTTTTTTAAAAACAATGAACTACGAATTTTATTTTATTTTATTTTTTTTGTTTTTTGAGACAGGGTCTTGCTATGCAGTTCAGGCTGGCCTTAAGCTCACTGCTGTAGCCCAGGCATGTCTTGAACTTGCACCGATTCTCTGCCTCAGCCTCCCAAGTGCTGGGATTACAGGCGTGCACCTCCACGCCTGGCTCAGATTTTATTTTTGAGACAGGGTCACACTTTAGTTCAGGCTGGCTTTGAGCTTACTATGTAGCTCAGCTCATGTTGGCTTTGAACTTGTAGCAGTGTTGCCTCAGCCTCCCAAGTGCTGGGATTACAACACTGTGCCATAAGATAGAATATTTTGGGGGGTTCATTTACCTGTGTGATACCACTGAAAGCTAGCTTGTGTTTTACTGTTTTTTGTTTTTGTCTTTTTGAGACAGGGTCTCGCTCTGCAGTTCAGACTGGCCTTGAGCTTACTTTTGTAGCTCAGGCTGGTCTTGAACTCACACCCAATCCTCCTGCCTCAGCCTCCCAAGTGCTGAGAGTATAGGCATGTCCCACCATGCCTGGCATTGTATTTTACTTTGAACATAAACTTTAAGTACTTTTATTAAGATTACAATGTTTTACATTAATTGGAACTGAACTTGTTTTAAAAATTATTTTTTATATGTTTCACTTTAATTTTAGTTTTTTAGTGTATCATAAAAAATGTAAGAAAGAATAGTTTAGGAACTTTGTGGGGGGGGCAGCAAGATGGTTCAGTGATCTAAAGCTCTCCTGCTTAGGAGAGCTTAGGCAACTGCAGGGACCTTGGTTTGATCCTTGGCACCACATGCTGTTCCAGCCTCCCCCCCACCCCCCCAGGCTTAGCTGCCTATAATAAAACAAAACAAAACTTTTTTTTTTTTTTTTCTTCCTTTTTTGCAGTACCAGGGATCCAACAATCCAACTCAGGGCCTTGTGCTTACTAGGCATGTGCTTGTGCCACTGAGCTGTCTTATCCCCAGCCTTCACCAGTCTTTTTGAGTGTACCCAGCGGTCAAGTGCCAGTATAAGCTTTGGGATTGATAGGCTGGGTAGAGAGAGAATGTGGTCAGCAGAGGCCATGGCCTTTACCATTTTGTGGGTCAGAGTTTGAAATTCTAGCCCTGTGTTTCAGGCTTTGAGATACAGCTTGCTTTAATGTTAGGTTTTGCTTTTGTGTTTGAGCCTGGGTCTTGGTATATAGTTCAGACTGACCTTGGACTCACTATATATCCCAGGCTGGCCTTAAACTAAGGGGCTCCTGCCTCAGCCTTCAAACTGCTGGTTTGTAGGTTACCTGCTAGTTGCCCAAGTACTTATTAGGAAAACTGACTTACAACTCACTGTCCTGGAATGTCTGAAGGTCTTTTTCTGCTACAGTACATAGGTTAAACTTTTAAACCAGATGACATGTTGGGGTTATCATTAAGATTTGCTAAGGATTATGTGATGGAGGCAACTCAGTGCTTTGAGCTAGAGCTCTCTTCTTAGATGCTTCTTTCAGTTTTAAAGCAGTTGCCTATAGTCTGTCCAGAACACTTTTCTTGCTACTCTTTGATTTTGGCTGCATTTAGTTAGGGAAAAGAGCTTCCATTAGGTCTGAGTATTTATTGGTAACATACTGTAAGTCAGGTGTGGCTTTCTGCTAAAAATGAAACAAGGACAATTTTTAAAAAACATCTACAGATTTCGGGATTGTGCTTAATGTGGAAGTCCAAGGAGCCATTTTGCTTCTAAGAAACATTGAGACCATGTTGTTGAATTAGCTAGGGATTACTGTGTGTGAGTGAGATTGTACCAGAAATGGATATTACTACTGCAAGACTTTTCTGTGTGGGCCGTAGGAGGACAGAATGCTTTCTTTCCACTTCATCTGTGCTGTGTTACTCTTTGGCTTTATTTCTTCTAGCGGGAAACTTCATACTTAGCCTGTTACATTGGCTATTTTTTGCTAGATGACAGATTTCTGCACATTTAGCACTGAATGGGGGAGGGAGAGGTCTAGCAAAGGTGTTGGCGGCACTGCAGTGGGATGGGAAAGGCTGTGGGGCTCCCTGAGCAGCCCACACTGATCTGACCTCTCAGCTCCTCTCCTTGCCTTGCTGCTCTTATAAGACCCAGGTACACCTCTTTATGTGTCTTCAAACCTTCTTTAGCAGATAAGCTTTTCTTGATTTTCTTTTCGTAGTTGCCGATACTTTCAGTTGGTTTAAATTTCTGTTGACAAACCTTTATTCCCCCCACCCCCAGTACTGCAGTGAATATTTTCTGTCTTTTTTTTTTTTTTTAAATTTTATTTATTTATTTGTTTGCTTGTTGTGTTTTGTTTGTTTATTTATTCATTTTGTGGCTGGCTCAGCCTGCCCTGGTGGTGGCGCTGGCGCAGCATGTGGTGCCGGGGATCGAACTGCAGTCCCCACAGTTGCCTGAGCCCTCCTAAGCAGGCGCTTTAGACCACTGAACCATCTCGCCGGCCCATATTTTCTGTCTTTTTTTGTCCCTGTACTTCCTTATTTGTATTCCTCTTTTGCTCTTTAGTTGGTGGAGGGATGTCTACCATTGTGTAACGAGCTTGTAATCTGGAACTAAGGGTCATTCAGGTTCTATATATCATGATTTTAAGTAATATATTATTGTGGCCTTAGTTCCTCAGGTACAAAACAGGGTTAGGTGTTAATCCTGAGAGTCTGAATGAAATAATTGCTGCTAAAGAGGTATTATAAAGAGCCCATGTTATTTGACTGATTGCTTTATCTTTGCTGTTGCAGAGTGGCATTTTTGAGGTCAGAACAGTTTTGCCCATTTTGATCTTTGTGGTACCTAACACAACATTGAGTATCATGAGACCTCCATGATGTTTAGTTGTGAATTGAGATGCCAAAATAGGTTTTATTTAGTATCTTAATACTTTAGGTTCCTTGTTTACAAAAGGGAACAATAGCAGTTCTCATTCCGTAAGATCATTCTGGGTTCCATGTGAAGTGTTCTGCACACAGCTCTTGAGTGTTATGCCATAATGTGGCAGGCATTTACTCTACAGATGTAGAGGATGAATCTTTATGTGTCAGGTACTATAGGTGCTCGGGTTTCAACCTTGAGTAAAAGAAGGCTCTGATATCCTGAGTGCAACCACAGGCTGCACAAATATGAAGCAGAATTTTTAAAATAATAGGCAATCCTTCTGCTTTACTTTCCGGGTACTGGTGTTACAGATCTGTGTTGCGTGACAGGGCAGTGGTGCCAGAGATGAAATTCAGGACCTTGTGCTTGCTAGGCAGGTGCTTACGCCTGTGCTCTCCTCGGCCTTTCTGTCCTTTTGAGCTCCTAAGCACTTGGAGCTTGCTTTGAACTCATGTTGTAGCCCAGGCTGGCTGAACTTGGAATAGTCCTTTTGCCTCAGCTTCCTGAGTGCTGCGATTACAGCTGTTGTTGTTCTTTTTCTTTTTTCTTTTGAGATGTCGTGTCCTAAAATGCTAACTCGTTCAGGCCAGGCTTGAATTTGTAGTCTTCACACGTACCTATGCAGTTAGGTGCGTACGAAGCATTGATACACTTTTTTTTTTAAAATGCCATTCAGGGGGCTGCATGTGTTGATGCACTTTCAGTACTCTGGAAAGCTAAGGCAGGAGTCCAAGTTGAGCTCACCCTGGGCAAGTCAGTAACTTAAGAGTCTCAGTCTCTCTCTCCTTTTTGTGTGTGTGTTGTCTGCTTTTGCATTCTTTCTCTCTGCACACACGTGTGCGTGTGCTTGTGAATAGTGTGAAGACCTTGGGCTCAATCCCCTGTACCCTACCTGCCAAAAAACAGCTAGGAAACACCCTCCTGCTCAACTTTATCTCCACCCTTTAAAGCTTACTGGTATAGCTGGGTGTGGTGGCACCCAAATATTACAGGAAAATGGGTATGTGGGAAAGAAGTTTGTGAACTGAAAGACCAGTTGGCTGGAACCTAAGACATTGGAGTTATTTAGCAACAGTAGGAAAAGTAATGTTTTGAAGCCAAATCAAAGGAAAGTAAGCCTAATTTCCTTGAGACCCTTAAGAATATCAGGTTTTTTTTTTTTTTTGTATTATGGCCTGCTCACCTGCCATGGGGGTGGGGCTGGCGCAGCATGTGGTGCCGGGGATCGAACCTCCCTCGGTCCCTGCAG
The DNA here is from genome assembly GCA_004027915.1 of Capromys pilorides. Classification (NCBI taxonomy): domain Eukaryota; kingdom Metazoa; phylum Chordata; class Mammalia; order Rodentia; family Capromyidae; genus Capromys; species Capromys pilorides. The sequence goes on along the minus strand of PVKN010011441.1, from coordinate 16,021 downwards.
TTGCCTAAGCTTTCCTAAGCAGGCACTTTAGGCCGCTGAACCATCTTACCAGCCCAAAATCAGTTATTTCTGAAGGAAAGGATTTTGCGAGCCGGGCGTGGTGGTGCATGGCTATAATCTCAGCACTTGGGCGGCAGAGGGAGGCAGGAGGATTGTGTGAGTTGAGACCAGCCTGGACTACAGAAGTGAGTTCAGGGCCAGCCTGAACTGCATAGTGAAACCCTTGTCTCAAAAAGACAAAAAAAAAAAAAAAAAAAAGATTTTGGGGCCGGCGAGATGGTTCAGTGGTCTAAAGCGCCTGCTTAGGAGGGCTCAGGCAGCTGCGGGGACTGCAGTTCAATCCCCGGCACCACATGCTGCGCCAGCGCCACCACCAGGGCAGGCTGAGCCAGCCACAAAAAAATGAATAAATAAAGAAACAAACAAGCAAACAAATAAATAAGTAAATAAAATTAAAAAAAAAAGATTTTGCTCGACATTATCACCACTAAAATAACTACATTGAGTCAATCCATTGATGACCCCTGTCTCTCCAGAGCCATTCCTTTTCCCCAATAAATTTTTCTTCCTTTTTAAGCCTTTTTTTTTTTTTTTTAGTTGAGTTGGTTTTTAGGGGTGGTTTATTTTTTGTTTTTGGTGCTGAAGACCAAACCCAGGGCTTCCAGCTTTGCTAGGCAAGCGTTCTACCACTGAGCCAAATCCCCAGCCCCCACTTTTTTTTTTTTTTCCTATTTATTTGGTACAGGGTTTTACTACACAGCTGAAACTTGTAGTGATTTTCCTGTCTCAGCCTTTCCAGCATTGGTGTTACAGGCATGTGCCGTCACACCTGGTTTCATTGGCCGGCATAGCACAGCACGGCACGGCACGGCATGGCATGCTGTGCCGGGGATGGAACCTGGGTTCTTATGCTTGCCGGGCGTTACTTAGCCAAGCTATCTCCCAAGCTCCAATTTTTCTGTTCTTAAAAAAAAAAAAAAAAAGGAAAACCGTTACATTTAAAATGACATTAAGTAGCAACAGCATGAAACATTAAATCAGAAACTAACACAGTTTAACATCTTAGAAGTTGCCTTCATGTTTGTAAGGTGAGAGCTGTGTTGCTACATGGGGTGAGGGGAGATGGTACGTGTGGAGGGCAGGCCTTGGCTCTGCTGTGTTCAGCCGTCACGAGTCTTTCTTGCCTAGAGATGTGAGTAGGGATGGGAAGCCCTGGTGGAGGGAGCCCTGAGCTGATATGGGAGACCTTTACCAGCTTCCTTTCCGAGTCTTAGGTGGATTCTCTTAAAAGTGGGAGATTTGACACAACAGCAGAAAGTAATTTAGGCTCAGCTATGTGGCTTCTGCTTCAGATCTAACGCAGACCTTAAATGGACGTCCCCGGCTGACAAGAAGCGCAGGGACCAGGATTTATCCCTAGCACCACATGCTGTGGCAGTCCCACACCTGGGCATGCTGAGCTGGCTACCAAGACCGGGTGTGGTGGCACACGCCTGTAATCCTAGCATTGGGGAGGCTGAAAACTGAAGGATCACTGGGAGTTTGAGCTGTGTAGTGATGAGACCCTGTACCGAATACATAAATAAAGTAAATGGATCTGAAGACAAATCAATAATACTGTGTATTCTCCCATTTTCACAAAACTCAAAATGTAGCCAGGTGCAGCTTTGCTGTATCTAGGATTTCAAGATTATTTATTTATTTCTGTCTTTTTGAGACAGGGTTTTGCTATGCAGTTCAAGCTGGCCTTGAGCTCACTTTTGTAGCCCAGGCTAGTCTCGAGCTCACACTGATCCTCTTGTGTCAGCCTCCCAAGTGCTGGAATTACAGGCATGCGCCACCAGGCCCGGCTCAAGATTATTTTAGAGAGGTGGTTCTAGGTTCAAACGCCGCCATAGTTCTGTCTCATTTATGGTGTTGTGTTATCTATTTGTGCTTGTCTGCAGGCTGTAATTAGGATTATTATTGTTGTGCTGTATTTGAACTTGGAGCCTCATGCATTTAGAGCAAGCACTTTATTGCTGAGCAAGCTATTTGCTTGGCCTGGTATAGTTTTTTTCTTTTGAGACTGGTTCTCACGTGTAGTACTGGATCTGGCAATCTGGTATAATTTTTTTTTAAGTTTATTTTTTTTTTCTTAAACCTCATGTATTTGTATTATGGCCGGCTCAGCCTTCCCTGGGGGTGGGGGGGGGTGGCACAGCATGTGGTCCCTGCAGTGAGCCTAAAGTTTCCGACGCATGTGCTTTAGACTGCTGAACCATCTCACCAGCCCATGGTATAATATTTTTTAAGACTAAAGACCAGGATATGTTTTAATGACAGAATGACAGTACTGGGGATTGAGTCCAGGAAGCATTAAAGGACATTTTCTATTTATTTCTGAGATTGGATCTCAGTAAGTTGCCCATATTGGCCTAGAATTTTGGGATTTTCCTGCCTCAGTTTGAGCTAGGATTACAGATGTGTGCTACCATATCCAGCTTCTTTGTGTTTCAGAGGCATTGCAGTGTTAGGGCTCTTGCTGTGTTGCTCAGGCTGGCGCAAGCATTTGGGGCTGAAGCCACCTCTCTTCAGTGAGAATTTGGGACTCTGGGTGTCAGTGTAGGTCTTCTCTCCATACATCTAGCATTTAACCTTTTGTAGTCACTGAGTGAACTGTTTATGTTTAGTAACTCAGTGATTAGTTGAGTGAATTGGATGTGAAGGACCAAAGGACCTAGTGCATACTTCCTGTGTTACTGTTAGTAGTAGTGTGGCCACATGAGGCAAAAAACGAATGGTGCTCTTCATTCATTCATTCATTCATTCATTCATAGACCTGTGGCTCCTTACGTGAGACCAGGTTCTGACATGTAGTTCAGGCTGGCCTTCAACTCTTAGCGATCCTCCTCCTGCCTCAGCCTCCTGAGTGCTGTTGATTACAGGCATCTACCACATGCATGGCTGTGGGTAGCTTTTTTTTTTCTTCTTTTTTTCTTCTCACTGGATTTATATATGTGTGCCACTGTGCCTAGCTTTGTAACAGATTTTAAACTCCCCCCATACCCATTTTTTTCATGAGATCTTTCGAAGAAGTTAAAGAGCACTCTTTATTAAATTAAAGTAGGATGTTTCTACTGTTACTTTTTTTTTTAATGTTATGGCCGGCTTAGTCTGCCCTGGCAGTGGAGCTGGGGCAGCATGTGGTGCCAGGGATTGAAACACTGTCCCTGCGGTTGCCTAAGCTTGCCTAAACAGGAGCTCTAGACCACTGAGCTATCTCACCAGCCCCACACATTTTTTTTTAAATGTATTTAGTACAGGGTCTACAGGGTCTCACTACGTAGATTGGACTCCTGTTTGCAGCCTCTCAAGTGCTGGGATTACAGACTGTGCCACTCTGCCTAGTCTCATTCGGGGGACAGGGACAGGGATAATGGGAAGGACGAACCCCAGCCCCACTGTGCTCTGCCTAAGCAGGGGCCTTAGTATGCTGAGCTATCTGGCTGGCCCTACACTTTTTTTTTTTTTTTTTTTTTTCTTTTAAGCAATCTTTTTAAATATAACTGCTGATCTGTTAACTATGGGAATGTAGGTAGAGTAATATTGGAGCTAAACCTGAGATGAGAAGCAAATTAAAATAACATGTGCAGTGCACAGTGGTGACAGTGGGCAGCAATTTCATCACTGTTGCACAAAGTCCCCTTTGGCTTGGCCAATTTAATGAGTGATGCTGGATTTAAGGGAGAAATCTTTCATCTTTACCTAAAGAAATAATTATGGGAATATAGACTAGTCTTTTTTTTTTTTAGTGTGAAACACAGTCTCGCTATGCAGTTCAGGCTGGCTTTGAGCTCACTTTTGTAGCCCAGGGTGGTCTTGAACTGTCATTGAGCCTCCTGCCTCAGCCTCCCAAGTGCTGGGATTATAGACTAGTCTTTTTCTTGATTAGGAGAATCTAGTTTAGCTTTTAAATTACAGTGATGATAGCTTATAAGTATAGTCATAATAATAATATATTAGTTTTGGCTAATAATTTGTAGTGTGCTTCTAATGTTTTATGATTATCTTAGTGTGACAGCCATTGCGCTTACCTTAACAATCCTACTTAAATTTGTCGCTAAAAACCATGATCATCTGAGCGTGATGGCACATTTCGGTAATCCTAGCATGCTGGGAGGCTGAAGCAGGAAGGTTTCCTAACTTGGGTTTGATCTCTGGTACTACAGAAAATAAAATAGGAGACAGGACTATTCACTAGATGTGTGAATTTGCTCTTAAGTGAGTTTTTTATTTGGTTCACAGATTAATCAGATCAAGAAAGAGCAGAGTTCCTTCTAAGATGAGCAGGAGGGCCTAAGGGAAATTTGACATATAATTTATAACACGTAGTATAAAATAGGCATTTACCTGTGCTTTCCTTCTTGCTTTGAGTTAGGGATCTGAAAGCCAGCCTACAGCACCACAGCAGTTTGAAAAGCAAGTCTAGCTGGCTTTACAGAAATCCAGTGTGACCTAAATGTCTTTTACATCTGGTTCAATCAAGACCAGTTCTTATTAACTTTTTTTGGGGGGTAGGGATAAATAAAAAAGGGAAGTACTGGGCTGCAGAGATAGCTCAGTGGTCTTAAGTGCCTGTCTAGACAAGTGCAAGGACCAGGGTCCAATTTTCAGTATCCCATACTATGCTGGCCCTGTCCCAGCGTGCTAAACTGGCCACCAAGACCACGCATGCCTGTAAACTGTGCTGGGGAGGCTGAAACAGGAGGATTGCTAGGAGTTCAGGCTGCATAGTGAAACCTTGTAGCAAATACATAAAGAGTTTTTTAAAAGGGGCGTGGGTGCTGCTTATACCTAAGTCCTCTTTTTTTTTTTTTTTTTAATTTTATTTACTTATTTATTTGTTTGCTTGTTGTGTTTGTTTGTTTCTTTATTTATTCATTTTGTGGCTGGCTCAGCCTGCCTGGTGGTGGCGCTGGCGCAGCATGTGGTGCCGGGGATAGAACTGCAGTCCCCGCAGTTGCCTGAGCCCTCCTAAGCAGGCGCTTTAGACCACTGAATCATCTCGCCGGCCCTATACCTAAGTCCTGCAATGAATATTGGAGTTGGCTTTTTCTCTCTTTCTTTCTTAATTGTATTTTTTACTTTAGTTTTTTTTTAACTTTCTTTCTTTCTTTCTTTCTTTCTTTCTTTCTTTCTTTCTTTCTTTCTTTCATGGCCTTCTCAGCCTGCCCTGGGGGTGGGGCTGGCGCAGCATGTGGTGCCGGGGATTGAGCCTTGGTCTCTGCACTTGCCTAAACTTTCCTAGGCAGGTGCTTTAGACTGCTGTCGCTCTTGGTTTCTACACCTCCTCTCTCACACTGAGCTATAGCTCTACTTCTTTTTAGTTTTTAAGACAGTCTCACTGAGTTACCAGAACTAGCCCTGGGCGTTTGACCCTCCTGCCTTAGCCTCCTAAACAGCCAGGA
>PVKN010011441.1:0-10471 GCA_004027915.1 Capromys pilorides | reverse complement strand
TCATTTATTGGCCGGCTAGCCTTGAACTTAGTGATTTTCCCACCTCAGTCTCCCAAGTGCTGGGATTTCAGGGATGCACCACCACTCCTGGTGCAAGTTGAAGTTTATGTTTATATCATGAGGATCCTAGTTTTGGTGGTGTAATTTCTAAATTTGAAAGATCCAGAAGACAGTATTCTTTGTGACTTTGAATTTATTAGTGTAGGAACTAAATCTAGGTTTCCCTTGTTCATGGCCTTGTCTGGGCAGGGCTCAACAGGATTAGTTTTTGTCTGGGTGTACAACATCAGACCACTGAGCTTAGACCACTGAGCTCTTTCCACAGCCCTTGTATGTAGCGAGGGTGAAAGGCTGGGCGCTGGCATTGTGAGGAAGTGTAGTGACCCTGCAGGCCACATTCCTGGAACCTGGGCTGGGGAGACAAGGGTAGCTGTGGACAGAGCAGCAGGTTTCTGTAGCCCTTTCACAGGATCTCTTCTTTGGGATGGCATTAGGGGAACCATGTTATTTACTTGGTAGCTCAGGAGAGAGCCTTGCTGGACCTGTTACTTTTGATGACCTTGAAAGTCTGGCATTATCACTTTGAGATAGGGTCTCACTTTGTGTAGTACATTATTTGACTCGTGGTTTCTCTACCCTGGGGAGAAACTGCAGCAAGAATGAGGAAAAGATAAAAGACAAGAGCTAGGTTCTGGTGGAGGCCTGTTTGCCTGATTGGCAAAGGACCCCAAAGCAACAGGATCTTTATACCTTTGCAAAGTTAGTATCACAGACAAAAGATTGCCTAGCAGCTAAAGACTAAAATTGTCCAGGCAGAATGCTTTTCTCAAAACTGAGATAGCTTGACTGCTTTAGATACTGTGTCTTTGTCCTGTCCTCACACACATGATCAGTTTCCAGCTTCAGCTGCTCCTAACAGTTCGTGTTGGCCTCGAACACACTGTGTATCCTGGTTTGGCTTGAGCTCCCAGTGATCTTTCTGCCTCAACCTCTTCAGTGCTGGGATTACAGGATAGTGCCACCAAATCTAACACTATTGGCATTATTACTTCTGCAATAATCTCAGCCTGAGCAGTACATGTTGGCACATACCTGGAACTCCAGCATTTGGGAGGCTAAGACAAGATTATAACAAATTTTGAGGCCAGCTTGGGCTACAAAATGAGTGCAAAGCCAGCCTGAACTACATAAGGAGACCCAGTCTCAAAACACAAAATCAAAAATTCCAAAAATAATTTCAGGACGGCTTAGATTTAAGTGGTGGTAACGTAGATATATTATCTATTGACCCATTTATTGTAAGAAGAACAGGATGGAAAATGTTGGTATGATCATCTTTAAAAAATACAATGTGATGCAAACACTTGGAACAATCTAAGACATAGATTATCTACAGAATACTTGTTAGTGATTATGAAAAGTAGAAAGTCAGTTCATCATAATTCACCATGTAATAAAGACATAAATTTTTCAAAAAGTAGAAAATCTTTTTGGTAATACGAATTATGTTATATTATCCCTTTTTTATTAAAAGAAAATTGTAATGTGAGTAAGCAGCCTTTGTTTTCTTGTATCCATTTCTTTGAACTGTTCAGGTTTGTTTCTTAGTTCATTTGTTGACCTTATAATAAGTAGTAGGGTGCATAATTATAATCTGTTCTAACAAACAGGTAAGGAATGAGGTGATAATTTTTCTTTTAAAGAGCAAAATATATTTATTGAGGAAAAGAAAGCTGAGAGAGGGACAGAAGGGGACCTAAGCAGGCTGCCCAGAGGTGGATAATTGAGGATTTTGTGGGGTTTTTTTGGCTATTTCAGGCTACCTTAAGTGTGGGTGTGGAGCGGCTTGTGGAGCTGGGGATCGAACTGCAGTTCCCTGCACCTGACTGTTTGCCCAAGCAGCGCTTTAAACAACTGAGCTAACCGCAAGCACCCAGAGGTAGATAATTGAAATAGAGTTTTCACTCTTAAAATTGTGTAATAACAGGTAAACAACTTTGCTTACCAAGATATAAAGAAAAAATATTTATGTGTGTATATATGTGTATGTATATGTATGTGTATGTGTGTGTTTGTGTTTATCATTTATTATGGTTCTGGGGGGTCGAGCTCAGGACCTTGCATTTCCTAGGCAGGTGCTTAAGCTGCGTATGTCTGTGTGTGTTTGTGTGTCTGTGTGTGTCTTAAACGTTTTGAACTGTTCTGGGTTTTTGTTTATTGGGGGAAGTGCAAGGTAACATTTTAGTAGTGTGGCAGTTTTATTATAGGTGAGTGAAACAGCACCTGTTAACCAAATTATAATTTTCCTTGTTAAATTAGGAATGTTATATGTAGTTCATGTGTTATCTGTAATTTTAACGGATACACTTTGAAAAAGTTATATATGTAAATGTTATGTAGTATACAGTATGTTATAGTGTTATATATAAGCATATATAAAAAGCACATATATATATATGCATTTCGTGTGTGTGGTACTAAGGATTAAACAGGGACCTTTGAACTACATTCACAGCCCATTTTTTTAGTATATATGTTGCCAAAGTGAAAACTCCTTGCCCATTTTTAATTTTTTTTAAAAATTTGAGACATTGTCTCTAAGTTGCACAGGCTGACTTGAACTTGCTATCTTCAGCCTCCCAAGCGCTGAGATACAGATGTGCTACTACCACACCTGGTTAATAGTGTTTTTAATGAAAAATAACTTCCAATTTAAAAAAAATGAAAGAAGGCATTGCTTTGCATTTTAAAATTATTATTAAATGTGTTTAGTACAGTGTCTACGGGGTCTCGGTACACAGATGGGCTCATAGTGATCCTCTTGTTTTAGGCCTCCCAGGGGCAGGGCTGGCACAACGGGAATGAACCTGGTCCCTGCGCCTGGTTAAGCAGATGTTTTAGTCCCATGAGCTATTTGGCCAGCCCTCAATGGGCCTGAGGGTTTTATTGGTTGAGGCAGGGAATTTGTAGACTTGCTGTTTAGCAAGTTTGAATTCTCAGTCTTGCTGCCTCAGTTTCTCTTGCCTCAGCCTCTTGAGTGCTAAGATTATAGGTATGTAATGACACTCCCAGTTCAGGGCAGGAATTTTTTTTTTAAAAGTTTGTTTTATTTTCTTAAACCACATTACATATTTGTGTTATGGACGCCTCAGCCTTCCCTGGGTGGTGGGAGACGGTGCAGCATGTGGTGCCTGGGATCGAGCTGCGGTCCCTGCAGTGGCACGGTGGCACGGTGGCCTAAACTTTCCTAGACAGGTGCTTTAGACCAATGAGCCATCTCTCCAGTCCAGGGCAGGAGCATTTTAATAGCACACTTCCCTCCCTTTTTGGTTCAAGGGACTGAAGAAATTGAGCTACATCTTCAGGTCTTGCTTTCTTCCCTTTGTTTTTTTTGAGATAGGAATTCACTATGTAGTACAGACTTGCCTTGAACGTTGTGTATCCCAGGATGGCCTCACACAGGAAGGTATCATTCTGTGTCATCCTCTCCAGTGGTTGGATTATAGTTGTGTACTTTCACACGCAGCTCATTACTTTGGAAGAGTGGGAGTGGTGGTGGTATTGAGTGTTAAACCCAGGGTTTTGCAGGCTGAAAACCTGTGCTATACGTATAGTCTGAGCTATGTTCCCAGCCCCACAAGTAGTCCTCCTGCCACCCCCTAGTAGTTTCTTAGAAATTGTTCCTGGCAGCCTAAAATCAGTTAGTGATCTTTCCTTTCAGCAGCAGCAGCCGCAGCCCCTGAGCATCTGTGTGCTGCCTCTCTGCCCTGTGCCTGCCATCCAGCAGCTGACGTGTTTTCTCAGTGCTTGCAATTCCAGCACACAATGAGGGCCATCAGGCAGGCATTTGCCTGGAAGAAGTTTGAGTTATCAGATGGCACTATTCTTGGACATATCATAAGTTGGCCTATGAATCTCCAAAGATCATTTATATGAAATCATGTAGTTTAAGCATATCTTGTGTACCAGATAGCTTCCTGTGATATTCCCAATGCAGTATTTTGGAGTGTTTCTTTTGGGAGAGAAAGTGTGTTGCTCCCTGGTCTTGAACTCACTGTGTATCTGAGGTTGGCCTTGAACTTTTGGTGATCCTGCTTCCAAGCTGAGATCGCAGGTATGTACCGCTATACTGTTTTTTAATTTTCAGAGAGATACTCATAGGTATTCTTCGTGGGTGACTACTAGCACCTTTGTGCTTGTGTGGGTATGGTTTAGTTTATTATTCTATTAGGGCAGTTTCTTAGTGTGATCAGTTTCTGTGTTTTTTTTTTTTTTCTTCTTTTTGAGACAGGGCCTCGCTATGCAGTTCAGGCTAGCCCTGAGCTCACTTTTGTAGCTCAGGCTAATCTCAAATTCTCACTGATCCTCCTGCCTCAGCCTCCTGAGTGCTGGAATCACAGGCATGCACCACCACGCCCTGCTTTGTTTTGTTTTGTTTTTTGAAACGAGGTCTCACTATGTAGTTCAGGCTGGCCTTGAACTCACTATGGTAGCCCAGGTTGATCTCTTAACTCATGGCAGTTTTTCTTCCTCAGCTTCCCCAGTACTGGGAAACAAACATGTATCACTATGCCTGGGTGTTGGTTAGTTTCTGTTGGCTGATAAGTCTTGCTAAAGAGACCTTAGATCATGAGTGTCCAACCAACCTTTCGGCTTCCCTGGTAAATTGAGTGAACAGGTATTGTGTGCTTAATAAAGTCCTGTTTTTACAGGTGCACACCAGTATAGGCAAGTTGAAAATCATAACTGGTATTCAGTGGGTTTTACTGGTCAAGTTGTAAAATCTGATGAAAGACACCTCCCCTGCCCCTGCTGTTTACATAGTCCAAGCCTGCCCTGAGTTCTCTGTCCCTCTATCCCAACCTCCAGCATTATATATATATAGATATATATTTATTTGCGGGACCGGGGTTCGAAATCATGACCTTGCACTTGCCAGGTAGACTTGCCAGGTAGGCACTTGTGCCACGGAGCTATCTGTCTCACCCCCGCCTCCAGCATTATAGATGGTGTCACCATGCCAGGGCTGCTGCGCTTTTGCTGGGCAGGTGGCAGAGTCAGTGCTGCACCCCCCTCCCCACCCCAACCAATGGTCACCTTTACTCATGCTGGGGACACACCCTACCCACCCGCAATACCATGCAGTGAAACCATGAAAAGCGTTGAAAAACAGTGACGCTACCTGCCGTTTGTCTCTGTTTCCTAAGGTTGCATCAGGATGGTTGCCTTCTTTAGTTGGGGTAGTGAAAAGAATCATAGTTGCATCAGGTGCCCAAGGGGACCCTGGAGGTTCAGGATTGGATACTTGATAAATTGCAGAGACTCTGAAGCAGGACTTCAGTTAGTCCCACGAGGCTGGAGGAGGGTGCCAAGTGCTCCCACTCATTGGGGTGTCATGAGTGTTCTGCAGTGCAGGTCCTACTCTGCAGCTGAGTCCCCAGGGTTATGGCAAGTTTAGATTATGTTCCCTCTCTGAGTGTGCTTTCTTTCTTTTTTTTTTTTTTGTAGAGTTGGGGATTGAACGCTGGTCTGCTGCGCCTGACTGCATTTGCCTAAGCAGATGCTTAAACAAGTGTGCCAGTTCACCGGCCCCCTTTTTGTCTTTTTGAGACAGGGTCTCGATGTGCAGTTCAGGCTGGTCTTGTGCTCACTTTTGTAGCCCAGGCTGGTCTCGAACTCACACTGATCCTCCTGCCTCAGCCTCCCCAAGTGCTGGGATTTCAGGTGTGCACCACCACACCCAGCTTTTTTTTTTTTTTTTTTGAGGAGGGGGAGTGTGCTTCCAAGTGAAGTTGCTACTTATGGGCTGCCTAGATAGTGCCTAGTGCAATTATTTGGATTGTTTTGTAAGGTTCCCTTCTATATATGTTGTCAAAAAAAAGTTAAACATTATGTAGAGAGATTCCATATTGATAGTTATCTCAATTTTGGACTTAATAAAAGCACTGTGGATATGTGGTTACTATGGTAGATATGGTAGATACATTTCCTTTTCTTGGCTTCCCTTCCATCTGGCAGGTGTCCACTGTGACTTCAGAGGATAGCTTTGTATCTGTCTGTCTTGGGTGTGCAGATGACATTCCTGCCTTGTGGGAGCTGGCATTATCAAACTACACTTTGGATTTAGGAGATTTTTCCACAACAGTTTGTTGGCTAAGGTTTATTACTTTTTGTGAGGTTATTTTTAATTAGGGCATGATTGATTGTTTACTTGAAACTGTGAATAATTGCCTTTGGAATGATACTACAATGGCTTATGTTATTGCTGCATGTGCTTTTAGGGTTGAATGTTTTATATAAAGCCGGTGGTAAGGGAAAGAGGCAATAGTTTCATCAGAGTTCAGAGCCTCATGAAACTTGAGGTTTTTAGAGATGAAATAAAAATTTGTATCTCATCGTAGAAAAATCACCATACCTGCAGGTTATTTCTGCAGTAACAATGTATGTATATTAATATAGTGCAGAGCAGATTCACATTTGAGGCTTTTCTGGAGATTACAGTGTCAGACTGAAGCTTTAGTAGTTGAAATTTAGAGTCTGTATTGACTAGCCAGATGAGTTTAAGAATTGTACTAGACTGTGCTTTGAATGGAAATCCATTTTTCTTATCCGAAGCATTCTACTAAAACAGTTTTTGTTAAATTTAAAAAGTAGGTCCACTTGGCATTAGATCCAAATCATCATTAAACTTAATATGCTAACAAAATTTATGCTGTTAATTTTCTTAGGTGTGAATGACTAATATTGCATTGGTATATAGATGAAAGTTTTATTTCTACAGAGCATATGCTGAAAATAATTGTGGCCAAAGTATTAGTATGTTTGCAACTTTCAAGTTCAGAAAAAAAGATTGAATATAGCAAACAGGACAGAACATTAAGATTTTAAATACAAAGCCCCTTGAATTTTCTATAATAAAAATTGGAGAGGACGCACCCTTTAAAAGTTAACACAAAGTAGGGTGCTATACCTGGCTATAGCACCAGCACTTAGCAGGCTGAGGACACTTGAGCCTAGGTGTTTGGGGCCAGCCCAAAATTAACTAGTGATAATCTCCCCCCCTTTTTTTTTTCCCTTCCCTTCAGATCGCCTTTATGTTTGAGACAGGTACAAGTTACCCTGACTGGCGTCAGGCGTACATTCTCCTTCAGCCTGTGGAGCAGCTACAGGTACTGCTCAATTCCTTGTGGTATTGAGCAGTTTTCATATGGTTTATCTGTTAGGAAGATGAAAGAAAAAATACTTTAAAAAAGACAAAAAAGTTATAGTACCTAAGATGTGAAATACTGGATGTTTTGAGCATAATTAGTATATAGTTTCTGAGTGTGTGTGTGTGTGTGTGTGTGTGTGTGTACAGGGTCTCATTACAGATTGGACTCATAATGATCCTAATGTTTTCATCCTCCCAAACGCTGGGATTACGTGAGCTCACCACCATGCCCAGCCTAGTCTCAATAGTGTGTCAGAGCAACCCAGGGGCCAAGGTGTGCCCCACCCCCCTTGCCTAAGCAGGAACTTGAATCTGCTGAGCTATCTGGCTGGCCTAGTATGTAGTTTCTTAATAAGTAAAATAATTATTGATACATAATACTATAAAAATGCCATTAAAAAAACTTTATTAAACAGTCTTTTGTTGGGTCCCTACCCAACAAGGTAGTTAAAAAAATTCATTGAGGCTAACTTGGGCCACATACTGAGGGCTGCCTCCCCCGTGTTTGCTGGGGCACATATATAATCCTAGCATTTAGGGAGGCTGAGGCAGGAGGAGTGTAAGTTCGAGTCCCAGTAGGCAGTTTAGTGAGACCTGAATTGAGAAAGGACAGGGCAAATAGCTCAGTGGTTAAGCACCCTTAGGTTCAATTCCAAGTTGCCCCCTCCCCCACTCCCTTCATAATACTTGGGTATAGTGCTGCACACCATAATCCAAGCCACCTGAGAGGCTGAGATAGGAAGATCGTATGTTCAAGGCCAGCCTGGGCAACTTAGCAACATACTGTTCTTCCCCAACTCCTCAGAGAAGAAAGTTGTGGGCCGGCCAGATAGCTCAGAGGTCTAAAGTGCTGCTTAGGCAAGTTTAGGCAACTGCACGGACTGTGGTTCTATCCTCGGTACCACATGCTGTGCCAGCGCCACCCCCAGGGCAGCCCCACCGGCCATAACATAAAGTTAAATGATTAAAAAAAAATTTAAAAGATTTAAAAAAAGAAAAGTTAATATTTATAGTGCTCCCAGAGTTCTAGTCTTAAGTGCAGTGAGGAAACATAGGCCAGAAAGTACTTACATAGATTTAGGTAATGGTAAAGACTTTACTGTAGTATTGAGCTCCTGGAGCCTTATACGTACTAGGTAAACACTTTAGTACTGAGCTGCACCCCCACCCCCAGTTTGTGTGTGTGTGTGTGTGTGTGTGTGTGTGTGTGTGTGTGTATGTGTATGGGTATTATGGCCAGCTCAGCCTGCCCTGGGTGGGGGGGGTTGGCACAGCATGTGGTGCTGGGGTTTGGAACCTCAGTCCCTGCAGTTGCCTAAGCTTTCCTAAGCAAGTACAGCTTTAAATTGTACATTTTTAATGGGTGGTTGTGGGGCTGAGAGATAGCTCAGGGGCACAAGTGCCTGCCTGGCAAGTGCAAGGTCCTGAGTTTGATCCCAGTTCCGCAAAAAAAAAAAGAAAAAGAAAAAAGGTGGGTCATATCGTATGCTAATTCATCTCAATCAATACCAATATTATTTTTTCATACAGATATTATTAAAAATAGAAAAGTTCGTGTACTCTGCAAGGTTCTAAGAATGTCAGCTATTCCAGTTCCCTCTTCTGATACCCTCCTGCACATCTATCTGCTAAGCACACATCTGCAGTTCTGGGGAGCAGCTTCTATGACGAGGGTTTCTGGTAGTTTTTCAGTCAAAGAAGCATCTGTATGCACCCCAGCTACCTGATACAGGCGCAGGCTTAGGGCTCACTCTTGTTTTACTGAAATCAATTTCTTTCACTACCATCCTGAGTTTAGAAGGGAAAATGGTGCAAAAGGTTTTTTTTTACTTTTTTTGAGATGGAAAGAAATAGGATAAAGTAGTAATTCTGTCCTCAAGAGATTAATAGAAGAAAAGATTTGAGATCAAGTGATTGACAGAACTGTGAAGATAATGTTTTGATTCTGAATTATTTATGACTGGAAGGTATTACTTTCCTGTGCTGCGTAGGACTATGAGATTGGATATGATAAAACTGAGGAGATGCTTGGGTTTGTTTTCTGTAGGTCATACTATTGGGCGGTGGGCAGTTCTCGGTGCCAGAAATTGTGTAAAATATTCCATGTCTGATTTCCAGGTACTGTTTGTTTCAAAGTTTTGCAGTATTGATGTTTTCTAATAGAATATATGGTTGGTATGCCTTATTTGTATAGAACAGGATGTCATGGTAATCTTTTAAGTATTTCTTAGATCATATTCATGTTAGTGTATTTCTAGGAATAACACAGCCTTTTTTCTTCTTTTGTAGCATAAGCAGTACTATAATGGATGTAGACAGCACAATTTCCAGTGGGCGTTCAACTCCAGCCATGATGAATGGACAAGGAAGCACTACTTCTTCAAGCAAAAATATTGCCTATAATTGTTGTTGGGACCAGTGCCAGGCTTGCTTCAACTCTAGCCCAGATCTGGCAGATCACATCCGTTCCATACATGTAGATGGTCAGCGAGGAGGGGTTGGTTTTGTCATTTCTTTTTTTCATTCCCTGTTTTCATTAATTTATAATTGCTAGTTAGGTCTTTTCCTCCTCTGAAAGTAATTTGGAATTATTTTTACATAGGCATAAGTAGGCTTTTTAAGTGATTATTTTTTCCTTTTAATTCTGTACCTATTTAATAGAATTAAGCAAAAATAGGATATGTTATGCTGGATTTTTTGTTTGCTTTTAGATGTATTGTTTTGTAGAAATTAGGTTCTTAAAAATATAAGTGAGTATATGGTATATTATAAGGTTGTAATGTTTCAGATTGAAAACATAAAGCATTTAAGGCTTGTCCTGGATGTACCTTATCACAGTCTTGTTGGACTATTCCAGATCACGAAACCAGCTAGAGACTACTGGGACCAGTTTTAGTATATATATTATTATTAAATGGCAGCCTGAATTCACTATTTGTGTGAGAGAGAATTGATTATCTCTCCCAGGTCAGAACTCATTTAGATAAAAAGTTCCGACTAGTCAGTATTGACCTGTACTCTTTAATTTTGTTAGTTCATGTAATGTCATGTAAGGAGTGAGTAAAGACCTTAGCAAATTAGGTGTGTTTAAGTGTAATGGACCAAGATTTTAATTTATAAATATTTTCAACTTTATGTGGGTTTGTGTCAAATAGCACAGTTAGGACAGTTTCCAGATAATTGTTATTGTATGCACAGATAATTTATCAGGCTGTGTAATCAACCTGTCATCTCTTAGGGGTACATTGATACTGAAATAGT
>PVKN010011440.1:0-21653 GCA_004027915.1 Capromys pilorides | reverse complement strand
TTGTGTTACGGTCTCTCTGTCTTCACAGGACATCATTCAGTGTGTGACTGTCTCTCTGCTTTCCTCTGATATTGTAAGAGATTTGCAGAAAGAAGGAAAATGTTCCAATATGGGTCCTACAGAATGAATGAGTGGTGACAAAGAAATGTTCTTCTTTAGAATTATATCTGACTTTCACTGAAACATTCAGCTAACACCCTTATATCAGGTGTGCATCCTTCAGAATGAATAAATGGTAACAAAGGAAAGGTTCTTCCTTGGAATTATATCTGATACTCACTGATACACTCAATGAACACCTTTTATAGCGGGCATGCATCCTACAGAATGAATAAACCATAGCAAAGGAAGGTGCTCCTCCTCGAGGTTATAGCCAACGCTTATTCACACATTTATCTGCCTGACCACATGCCAGATTCTGTGTTAACCACTAGGGCCACAAAGGTAAAGCTTACTACCTTAGGCTTGAGACAGCCAGGCCTGCTGTGCCTGCGAGAAGTCACACACAGAGGACTATGGAAGCAACAGG
Organism: Capromys pilorides; assembly: GCA_004027915.1. Classification (NCBI taxonomy): domain Eukaryota; kingdom Metazoa; phylum Chordata; class Mammalia; order Rodentia; family Capromyidae; genus Capromys; species Capromys pilorides. Next base: position 21,124 of record PVKN010011440.1, on the reverse strand, counting down.
TTAGAGCCAATTCAGGGGGCACGCATTCTGGGGGCCTCAAGGAGGGACACTTGGCCCCGGCTTGTGGGGGTTAAAAGTGACTCCAGAAGGAAGGGACTGAGCTGGAGATCTTTAAGGATTCTCCATGCTCACTGATGCGAGAGGCACAGACTGTCTAAGCTGGTCGTTGCTCTTACAGGGAGATTTGTGCTTGAGACTTATGCTCTAGAATATCAGACGTGGCATTCCTATCACTTTTTCCTCCCAGCATTTTCAAATCACTTTGCCTTGCACTGGCATTTTGATCATGTGGATCCCACATGGAGGGGACACACAGGTGCCATGGACACAGGTGCATCCTGAGACAAAGGCTCTGCCAGTGGGCATGGCACCTTCCCCCTCTCCCAATTTCCCTTGGGCGGCATGAGCGAGGCTTCTGTGCATGCTGGCTTCAAGCTGGCAGAGGCTCCAAGGCACAGAGAGAAGGAAGCTCCCTCAGCCACTGTGGGGCTGCACTGTCCAGGAAGGTTATTAAACCAGTGCTCACGCCTCCGCCCTGAGGCCTGCCTTGTGGGATGGCACATGGCTTTGGTCCCTCTCTGACCCCCAGGAGCTGCTCTGGGAGAGCTCTACGCAGCTGACCCTGAGTCCAAGTGCATCTCAAAGACCAGTCTGTCTTGACTTTCATGTGTAGAAATAGCTCCTTCTTAGAGAGGGTGAACAGAGGAGGCATTAGGTGAGTTCCACCAGAGCAGAAATCTTTTACTATGTTATGAGTCCTGACATTTCATAGTGGAAAAGTCCACACTCCAGTTTCACCTGTTGTGCTTGTTACTAGGTAACTGGGCATCACAGGATACTATGATGCTCCGTCTCCCAGTTGAGATCGCTCCTGCAGGTCGCTCCCTGAAGCACACAGCCTGGTGAGTCAGCACTAGTCAGCAATGGAGAGAAAAGCCAAAGGCTTGCCCTTGGTGCAGAAACAGGGAGGAAAAGCTCACACGCCCAGCCCCAAGAACCCGCGTCAGCCACACTCACCTTGCCAACCAACCAGTAAGAGATGGGTGGCTGCCCCTCTCGGTGCTCCCTGCTTCCCTGTGGCTGGCTTTGCTACTTTTGAGTCCATGTTAAACCTAAAGATTAATTTGCAAAATCTTAAACATTGCCTAGAATGCTTGTTATTTGCCTGGCCTAGTAGTGCATGATATACATTCAAAACCAGGGAGTGGATTTAAGTTTTCAAAAAGTTATCACAATAAAAGATTCACTGCCATTCATCTCTCTCGTAGTACTTGCCTTGCACTAAACACACTCATCCCGGCATTCGCATCTAGTCTGAAGCAGTTCTGGAAGTTCTCCTTTGTTTTTTTAGCTACACTGTCACAGCCCGCTCCATGACCTGAATTGATTCAAAGCCTTCATCTTTTCTGGACCTTTTGACTCTGTGGAAGTGTCAGAAGCTACATGGCATTAGATCCAATGAATTAGGTGAACATGGACATGGAGTAATGTTTTTATGAGCTTGCCCTTCCTGCTGGACGGTACCAGGCAGCAGCACTCACTGTGTTCACAGCACATAAAGACCTTCAGGGAAGTGGACTTCTTGAACTGCTTCAGTAAGTGGCAAGAATGATGACGTAAGTACATTTGAAATGAGTGAGAATATTTGGAGGGGGATTAACACCAATATGTCTTACTGTGATTTTTTTAAATTTAAACATTCATTAGACTTCTGGACTACCCTTGTCTATCTCAGAATGTACAGTCTCAAGGAAACTTCAACCTCAAGCAGAGCCTACATCCAGGCACACACGTGTGCACACACATGGTGCATGCATGCAGGTACATGCATACACATGCACACATGTGCAGATTTGCTATTCTTCATTCTCTTTGAAAGAACAGAGAACACAAAGTGGAATCTTTTTTTTCTTTTTGAGAAAGGGTCTCGCTATGCAGTTTAGGCTAGCTTTGAGCTCAGTTTTGTAGCCCAGACTGGTCTCGAACTTGCACTGATCCTCCTGCCTCAGCCTCCCAAGTGGTGGGATTACAGGCGTGTGCCACCACACCCGGCCCCAAAGTGGAACTTCTGTTCTAAAATGGAATACTATCTTCTTAAGACACTTGGTGTTTAAAAATAATCCAAATCCATCCTTGACCTCAGACTCAGGAAAGGAAGCTCACCTCGGCTACTGGCAGGACGCTTCTGTCTGCATCATCATTTTGTTTAATGCTCACAATAATTCTCTAAAAATCTCCTTGGAGGATGAAGAGGCTGAGGGGAGCTATTTCAAGGAGCAAATAAAAAATTTAGACACACTTGAGTTTTATGTCAAAATCTGTTTTTAGCAAATACATAATACTGTTGCCCAGTTGTTATGAAACATACTCTGAGAATTTCTCTGGAGCAGTTCCACACTTCACAGAAGGAGAAAACTTGTGTCTCCCCTTACAGCAGCAGCTTTATATGCGTAACTGTGAAGGATCTGGCATTGGCTTGAGTTCCTACCCATGGAAGAGTGTCCCACAACCCTGGCAAGAGAATAGGACATAATTTGGGCAAGGAATGCGGCCACCAAGGAAACCGGACAGGACTGTGTAGAGCTTGCCTGTATCCACAGCACATCAATACAGCTGCTCCGCACACCCACGTAGGTGCCGGGAGGTGGTGGAGCGTTGGGGAGGTGAGGCTTAGCATCAGGCGACTAGAGGTCCGACAACCTTCACCAGCTGCTCCCTGGTCACCCATGCATCTCTGCCAGGCACTCTTCCTCCTTTCTAGAAAAGGAGCCTCTTTTCTTTTGGAAAGTTGACCTTCCTTAGCCCTGTTCCACTGTTGCCAAAGGTTCACCTCATACACACAGATGAGCAGAGAAGAAGAAGATAGACAGCTCTTGCCTGGACCTAGTATCCGTGGCCCACCTCTGCCAGCCTCCAGGGTGGCACCCACAGCCAACACAGCCCCCTTGCTCCAGTATTCTCACCAAGGCTCCTATGTTCCCTCTGCCTGGAGGATCCAGGGACTGCCTGAAGACACAAAAGTCCAAGGGCACCCAGGTTGCTTTGCATAAAGTGATATAGTATTTGTATATACCTGACACACACCCTTCATATACTTTCACTCATCTCTAAATGACTTATAATACCTAACACAGTGTGAATGCTATGGAAATAGCTGCTATGGTGTATTATTTATGGAATATTACCAAAGAAAACACTGTATATGTTCAGTATAAACACCGTTTTTAGTATCTTTGATCTGAGTTTGGTTGAATTTGCAAAAGCTACAGCCTTTGATCTGGAGGGCCAACTGTACAAACAAACTAAAACATAGGGAACAGGCAGGAGGGAGGTGTGGTAGAAATCAGACAGGAGCATTTCAAAAATCTCATCTTCATGCTTTAAGTCGTCAAAGTTGCCACAATGTCATGGAGCCATCATCCTTGCTTCTTGGTGCCTGCTGTGGTTTAGACATGGTGTAAGTGCATCCCCAAGAGGTCCCTGGGCTGCAAGCGAGGTCCCCAGTGTGAGGTGTTAGGAGGGTATGGAACTTTTGTGACATGGGGTCTGGTAGGAGGTGACAGGGTTACCAGGCACTGGGCGTGCCTAGGAGGGGACCAGGGCTGACCTGGAGTGAGTCAGCTCTCCCACAGAAGGCTGTTATGAAAGAGCAAGTCTGCCTCCTGCCCGCCTCTGGTTTCCTCCCATCCATGGCGTGATCTCCCCATGGGCTCTAGCTGTGAAGCTCTCTGTCATGTGGCCCTCACCAGAGGCTAACAGAGGGCGCTGCTGATCTTGGACCTTCAGCCTTGGACCGAGAGCAACTGTGAGCTGAACAGACCTCTGTACACACCACCAAGCCTCAGGCGCTTGTTATGGCAACAGTCATGGACTCGTGCACCACTCCAGGTATTGCCTGGTGACTGTCCAGATGTGGAAACCAGAATGAAACTGCTTTGAATTTGGGCCACACAGATTTTCCTGCCTCTCACAGGCTGTGACAAAAGTCAAGGGAACTGGTCAGATTCACCAAAAGAAAAATAAAGGCCAGCTTTGTTGAGCTGAGCACAGCCCCAGGACAGAACTACACTCAACCTTACCACAATAACCACAAGGAATATGGCCCTTCATCTCCACTGCCTATTAAACCACACAGACAGCACCTTCTGGGGGCACAGGCAGGGAGGCAAGGTGGACGCCGGGCACACGGCTGTGTAGAGCTGGGTGCCAAGCTCCCCCACTCCCCCTTGAGCATCTGCGACTGCACTGTGAGGCCTGCTGTGCACATCTGGCCACTGTATTTTTCATTTCCATGCAGCAAATTTAAAAGACAGAGAAGGCCAATGTGAAATTCCAATGGAAAACACAGAGCTGTTTCCCAAGGGCTCTCAGTAGGGTCTCAGAAATGGGCTGCGTTGCTACTCCCCACATTTGCCCTTCTTATTCGGTATGGAGTCCACAGAAATCTGCATAATCCCCTACCTTTCCATGTCTCAACCCCTCCCTCCCCCCTTGGAATAAAATGCATGCCTATCCCAAGGCCTGCTGGAGCTGCCTAGTTGGTCTTTTTATGGCCTCATCCCTGTCCCCTGTCCGCACTTCCTTTGCATGCTGTGTCCCCTCTTCTTCCACCCTCTGCCTGGCAAGCCATGTTTGCTGCTTCCCCCGAGGTAGCTTCTCATCCTGCAGACCTCAGCTCCAAAGTGGCCTCCTTTGAGGGCACTTCTCCTCCTCTAGGAGTGGGCTACCTGCCACCCTGACTTTCTTTTCTCTCATTTTGATTGTAGCCTTGGAAGTTCTTTTAAAAACTATAAATATGTGTGGTCTTCATTCTCTGTCACCCACTAGAGCTTAAGCTTCCTGAGGACAGCAGTTGTGGCAGGATCCCCACCCGCATGGGCTGTTCGGCAAGCGCACTGGACCTTGGTCCTCAGGCCTTGTCCTGGGAGCCCACTGGCTTCACAAAACAGAGACCAGCATATTGGCGAACATCTGGGAGATAAGCACAGATGATGAGTACGCTGGCTTCCTTGGGAAGTGTGAGGGCCACGTGCCCCAGGCACAGGCAGGTATAGGGGCCACTGGCCTCTTATCTAAGACATCAGCACAAGCTTGGCACGAACTTGCCAAAAACTCTCACCCCAGGGGCACAGAGCAGCTTGCCGAAGGGATGAGTATCCATGGGCCTGAGCATGGTTGGACCAAACCCTAACCAGGGAACTCAGATTCAGGATGATAGGTGAAGGGAAGCCCCGCTATCTGTTCCCCTGGGTGTCTGTGAGAGCAGGCATCTGTCAGAGGTCAGATGTCCCACATTCTGCTAATGCCCGGGCCTTAATCTGCTGCCCACAGGCCACTGATGAGCACAGGAGGACCGGGAGGACCAGGCAGCAGGAGGGAGGGTGCCAGCACTCCCCCCAGTCCCCACAGTCTCCACGGCATGTGAGAGACTGGACAGGAGCAGCAGGTGTCAGGACAAGAGCTTGTTTTCATTTAAAGTCTTTGACTTTAAAACTGTATTTAGGATGATGTTTCTGTGAGCATTGAATTGCTAGAAGCCAACAGCTTCTTGCCCCTGTCTTTCCCCCCTATCTTTTCTCCACCCTCTGTTCCTCGCTACCTCCATCCACCCTTTCCTCAGTGCCTTCCTCATTCCGGCCTCTACCCCTCTATCCTCTGTCTCTTCCTCCACTCTCCCTTCCATCTTGCTGTCTCACCATCTCTTCCTCCATTCTCCCGTTTCTCCCTCCCTCCCTTCCTCCTTCCTCTCTCACACACACTCAAGAGCACAAGGTCCATGAGAATTTAAAAATAGCCTAACATGGATTTCAAGTAGAGTAAACTAAATGAGCCCAATTTTCCATGCCTTTCATCTTAAATTATGCGCTGAATGTCTAGAAGCATAAGACACAAATGAGGAGGATTCAACACTGAAAAATCTAATTTTCAAAAATTGGGTCCTAAGGCAGAAGAGTAAGAATGCATTCACACATATAATTGTGCCTGCAAATCAACACTGGCAGAACAAGTGCCCCATGGGCTGGGCACCACCTGGGCTGGGCTCACCTAGCCAGAGGAAACCAGTTCACTGGCTCAGCGGGTGATGCTGAGCTCCTGTCGGATGCCAGCCAGTGCTGATGCCCAAGTGGACACTCTGAGCTCATGGCCTCCAGCATCTTGTGAACAAGAGAGGAAATGAAATGAGTCACAAGGCTTTTACCACAGAGGCAGAGCGGCCAGGATAGGAGAGCCTTGTGCTCAAGTCAGATGCTTCTCCCAGGTGTCACTGGACCAGTGGGTCAGAAACCTGCAAAGCAATCAGGAAACAGGTAGATAGCAAGAAAGGAGCAACAGCCAGGAGCTCACACGTGCAGGCTGGGGAAGCGGAGCTAGTGCGTGGGACACTGAACTCCAGGCAGTGGAAGACGGAAGCAACTTGGAGAACGGGCCAGCGTGGAAGTACGCATCAGCTGTGTGAGGGCAGAGACAGCACGGCGGGCATCCAAGGGCAGTTTGTGAGCCGTCCCTCTGCAGTGCAGACCTTGCTCACAGAGGGCAGTGACGTGGCTGGTACCTAGTTTATGGGAATAACTTCCCTGCTATGCAGAGAAGGCCATGCCTTTCTCCAGGCTGGAGGAGCAGGACAGATGTAAGAGGAGCAGTTGGTTATTGTGGCTGAAATGCAGGAGGCCTGGATTCCAAAAGTGAGTAGCACCGAGCGAGGTGGCCTATGGATCCAGCTTGACCTGACGCAGCCACCTTTAGTCATAAGCATGATGACTGCTCCAGTGTGACCCTAATCTGTGTTTTCCACATAGCTTCCCAGCAAGTTGCAAATAAATAAAACTTTAAGGGTAGAAACATATGTGATACCATGATACTAACTTGAGATAAGCCAAGTCCCTTCGGTTTTGGGTAAAGTCCCTTTATACAGCTGTCTTAGTTACTTTTTACTTATTGCTGGAACAAATACCCAACACTCAAAATGAAGGAAGGAAAGGTTTATTTAGCTCACAGTTGCTGGAGGTTTCAGTCCACATTCGGCTGGCCCAAGGCTGAGTGGAACAGGGCAGAGGGCATCCAGTTCATGGCCGCAGAACAACCAACCGGAGCAGAGAGTAACAGCTCTTTAAAAAGTCTCTTTGTGCTCAGTCACTCTGATGTGGGCCCATTGTGCCCAAGGGTGGAACCAATCATACCCCAGGATGGGCCCCTGGTCCTGCTCTAGGGAGGACCCAATCATAGCCTAGGCAGGCCCAGGTCATGCTCCAGGGAGGAACCAATTGTAACACATAATCCTAGTGGATCATGACTCATGTCTCAAACTCTAGAAGTCCCTGCCCCATGATTGCATGAGGCTTTGGGGGGACAACTAGACATAAACCATAACAACAGCTATTCTTCCTGCAAAAATCTGAGGGATCTACTTGGTTTTTCTGCTTCTTGGGACCAAACTTCTATTGTAAATCCCTAATAACCTGTCCTCTGTGCCATCCTGGATCATCAGCCTCTTCCTTCAGTGTTCATGGCTGGTTCCCTACACTGTAGCTGGCCTGTGCCATAACAGGTGGGTTGGTGTGAAAGATGTTTAGGAAACAGAACTGGCAGGACTTGGTATTAGGCTGGAGCACCCAGCCACACCACAGCGCTTGTAGAGCAACTGCTGTGTGGTAGGCACCATCCTGCCATCCAGAGCTACAATTATGGGAAGCAGCGTTAGATAAATGGATGTTGGTAAAGCTGTTCAGGCCAGTGCCAATACTTGTGAACTGTTACAGCACTGAGTGCAAAATAGAATGTGTGGACAAAAACTGATGTGGGCTAACACCCAAGAAGAGAGGCAGATGATAAGCAAAAAAGGAAATGAAAAGATAGCAAGTGCTGTGCATGGTGGAGAGGGGAGTATTAGCGGCAGGCTGTCATTTTTGTGGGGAGGGGGGTTCTTGCGATGATGGACCATGGTTGGAAGGAGGTGAGTACCCCCTGGCAGTAAGCAAGAAGGCTCCATCTCCACTTTTGTCTCGGCCAGCAGGCAGTGGGGATACACAAAGAAGCCCTGTGGAAGAAAGGCAGCTTACTTTCTAGCCTGTGAAGCTGGATGTCTTGAGACATGCACACAGAGTTGTCCAGTAGAAAGTGGTCTTTTCAGTACCTCAGCCTGCCATGCCAGCCCCACCCCCCGGAGCATGCTGAGATGGCAATTGAGACTGGGCGTGGTGGTGCATGCCTGTCATCCCAACTTTTGCGAGGCTGTAAACAGGCGGATCACTATGAGTTCCATCTAGTAGTGAGACCCTGAGCACCCTGTTGACTCTTTCCAAAAAAGAAAGAAAGCGTTCTTAAGTATAGAGTTTAGGGAGAGGGAGGAACAGGGACCAGCCATAGATGTTATGGTTAACTGCAGCTGAGGCTGTTCAAGGTGGCCGGAGTCATTCTCTGTTGCCACTGCAACACACTGCCCAAAACATAGCAGTTTAAAATGATTCATTTTAGGGTCGGGAGATAGCTCAGCAGGCTTAAGTGCCTGTCTTGTCCTGACTTCAATCCCTAGTACCAAAAAATAAAAAAGATGCAGTTTATCACTCTACTTCTGTAGGCCAGAAGGGTATAGCTGGCTCCCTCCTTAACATCTCCCTGGCTGAAATTAAGGGCTATGCAAGGCTCTCTTCCTTTCTGGACGCTCCAAGATTCGATTGACTTCCAAATTCACACAGGTCACTGAAAGAATCCAGTTCCTCTCAGCTGCAGGTTGAAGTGCCTGTCTCCTCCCTTTGCATCCTGAGGCCACCCACATTCCCTGGACAGCAGGCCCCTCCCTCCTTCCATCTCCAAAACCAGTAATCACAAACTAAGCACCCCTCATACATCCAGCCTCACTGACTCTCCTTTGGCCTCATTTCTTCTTCATCCAGCCTTAAGAAACATCTCCACCTCCAGGGTGTTGGGTTCCTAGACTGGGCACATCGAGGAGTGTGCCCAGGGTACTCTCCCAACATCAAGACCCATGGCCCTCATCAAATCTGCAAAGCCGTGCCTTGTGTAATAATGTCTTCCAAGGCTCCAGGGCTCATCATGTGGGCTGTTATTCTGCCTTCTGCCTTGGCTAAGGTGCCTAGAGAAAGAATCCCAAGGAATAAGACCATTAACAATTGAATTAAAAGGGCCAGCCAAATAGCTCAGCAGATTAAAGTGCTTGCTTAGGCAGATACAGCAGTTGGGGTTCAATCTCTGGCATGCCATGCAGGCTCCACACCCTGGGGCTTAATTGAGAGGCAATTGAGACTGGGCATGGTGTCACACACCTGTAATCCCAGCTCTTGGGAGGCTGAACACAGGCGATCACTATGAGTCCAATCTATGCAGTGAGACCCTGTAGACCCTTACTAAAAATACAAAAAAAAAAAATTGAATTAAGAGCCAGCAGATGATGGAGATGAAGTGTCCAGATGTCAAGGAACTCAGGAGGACTTCTACAGAAGCCTGTGAAGGGTAGACCTCCACAGCCAACCACAGAACCAGGTGCTCTATGAGGATTGGGGAAGAATGGCTGGGGTTTGCAATCACACAGATTACCGGTGATCTCTGTCTTCACACACACACACACACACACACACACACACACACACACACACACACACGTGTGCACACACATTTAGAAATTCCAAGCTGCTGGTCTCCCAGCCCCTCCTAGAGTCCATGATGCCCTATTAAACCTGTGCCCTTTCCATCCCAGCCTTCCCTGCCCTCTGTGATCCCTGGCCACCTGCCACTTGTCCAGCTTCAGTCTACCACCTCCCAAAGGACCTGCCCCAGTAGGCCTAGAAAGGTGACAACGTTTCAGTGCTGTGGGGTTAGGGGCTATCAGGGCCTCACCAGCCCAACAAGCATGAGCCTTCTTTTGAAATAAACAGCCAGAGTTCCACCCCACAGGCCCTCGCTCCTCCTACTGGAAGAAAAGGAAGCTCTGACTCGGGGGCAGGAGGAGGAAGAAGAGAGCGGAGCCTTTTCTGTCACTCAGATTGATCCCCTGATACCTAATGCCTACAGAAAAATCTCATCGCTAGCCCCACAGGTGCCTGGCATTTGTTTTAAGTACTTAAAATGCATTAGGCTTGACACTAGAGTGGCTAATAAGTTAATGTCCTAGGTATTTAGGAGGAGGTAGGTATAAAATTATTGGCTCAAAATGATCCCAGTGAAACTATTTCTCTAACAAGATCATAAAATGCACTTTCCCAGTGAGTCATATATAACGGGCTCAACTATATAATAAAACGAGGATACAGTTTAACAGAAGACGAAACCTGTTGGCCTGTGGTTTGAGGTGTGATTTCTATCTCACACAGCTGTGTTCAAGGGACTGCAGCACCTTTTTCTGATATTCTTTCTGTCACTGGGCTCAAAGATAAGCACCCAGCCTCTGCTTATCACAGGGGCACATCATAAATATGTAGGTTGAATGATGACTCTTTTTACCAAAAAGAAGAAAAATAAGAAATCTAAACCCAATTTCTGAGTCTGCAGATAGTATCAGAAAAGCCCTGTTACTACCTTAGAGTTTCATTAAGGTTGAAAAGGGGAATTCATTGCAAGGGCCTATGAAAATACGCTTCTTATGTTGAAACATGAGGCAATAATGTGGATGAAACGTCTACAGACTTGTTCTTAACTGCAGATGTTAAGATTTGGAGACTTATAGGGCAGAGACCTCAGCCACTGTTATATGTTGTCACCATACGATATCATCCCCAAATCTTTGGGACATGTTTGTATTATCCCAGCCCTGAAATTCAATTATCTAGCAGTTTCTCCCCACATTTTATTTTTGGACAGGCTCTCTCTATGCAGCTCAGGCTGGGCTTGAGCTCACTTTGTAGCCCAGGCTGGGTCTCAAACTCACAATAATCCTCGGCCTCCTGAGTGGTGGGATTACAGGCGTGCACCACCATGCCTAGCAACTCTGCCATCATTTTAATTATACAGCTCTTTCTGACTTCCAAGCACCACTGAAGGATGGTGAGCACAGTGCTTTCACCTCCCTCTTCTTCATGTGCCAGCTCTCCCTAAATGCCTGCAGTGGAGACAACAAAAATAAGTGCCAAGGCTCAGTGAGCAGCTGCTGGGTATAGTGCAAGACTGTGTGGGAGATTCAAAACAGAGGCAGTGGGCTGGCTCCAGGGCAGAGAACCCAGGGATGCTGAGTCTGCCTGGCATAGGTGATGCCAGCACCTATTACTACCCAGCATCAGCCTGAGGGATGATAGCACACAGGCAGCTGGCCTTGAGCACTTAAGATTTTCACTAAACCTGTCCACCTAAACTTGCTCCAAGGGACATGCAGGCTTGGGGACCTGGAAAGGCAAGACTTTTCCTGCAGCTTAATTATGCTGCAGTTCCATGGGCTCAAGTATACAGGCTTCCTAGACCTGCTTCTACAGTCTGGGTGGATGTCTTTCTGACTCCACAATTCTTGCATTGTGTACGTATCTGATTGCTAGCACCATGTGGCTAATGCCAAGTTCTCCTGCTCGCTGGAACATTTCACCTAGGTGTGCTCTGTGTGTGTCCAATGTACCTAAATGTCTAGGAAATTCTGCCTTGCAAGTGCATTCTATTAAAAGTGGTGTGTTGCACACTCATATTACTACTGAGACCCATGTACATGAAATGTATATACTTTATGGGTAACATAAGGAATTTCCAAGGAAAGTGTTAACTGTGCTAAATCATTGACTTGAATGTCAGTGTCAGAACCCAGCCCAGTGTAGACACAGGCGCTGTGGTGACCCAGATGGCTTTCTGTGTCTGCCCATCAACAACAGGGTGGCACAAGGATGCCGCCTTCCTGTTTGAAAAGTGACTGTGGCCTTCCTAGAACCAGGCTTTGCACCAACTGCTTTCTACATGGTCTTCACGGAGTGCCTTGCATCATGCATGAAGGCGCACGGTACCTCTGTGAGCCATCCCAAGCTCTCACTTCATCTTTGTCACTTTGGAAAACTCAGGATCTGAACTGTGAGCTAAGTGCTTTAATAAAATTTACCATTCTTCTCTCCTCTGCCCATCTTTTGTAGATTTATGTCCTTCGTATATATGAGTTTATTTGGAGGGAAAAAAATCTTTCTTGAAGAAGACTGGGGGATTCACTCAATACTGCTCCTAAGTGGTCTGGCTTCCCCTGCTGGATTTTGCTTACATATTAAACACCCAGGACTTTGCCACCACCCTGGGCTGACAGTGGGTTCAGCACTCCACAGGAAGACCAGGGAGCAGATGATCTCTTTCTGCTACATTAAGATGACCCCAAGTCTCTTTAGCATACACTTCCTTGTCCAATTTGACAGATGCTCCCTAGGACTAAGAGCACACAGAGGTACTTGGGTTGTCTCTGGCTCAGACACATCTTGAGTCAGAACCTGCACCCTTGCCACAGTTACTTTTTCCCATTGCTGAGACAAAAAACCCAACACCCAAAGTTGAAAGAGAAAAGGCTTATTTTGGCTTACTATCTGTAGAGGTTTCAGTTCATAATTAGCTGGCTCCAAAGCAGCGTGGCATGACAGACGGGCATCACCAAAAAAAAAAATAATCCATGGTGGACAGAAGGCACCAAGCTACAAACAAGTGACAAGCAATCAACTGCAGAGCAGCTCTCCCTGTCCCTCATCTCTTATCCAGGTTAGGGCAGGCCACACACGTGTCCTTAATCCCACCATCACACTATCTGTGCGATGTCCAGCCTCACATACTCAATCCCACTAGTACACACCACATGTCAAATCACCTCTGGAAAGCCCCACCTATGACCACATGAGGCTTGGGGGCCAGGCTGGGACATCTAGGTATGTCCATAACACTGCTCAGACACAGGCAGGGAGCTCTGAGATCAGCTTTTTCTTAGTGACACCAAGTCTCTCTTGAAACCAACTCCAGTGGAAGACACACATCCCACAGTCAGCCAGCCCCTCAGACAGGGGAGCACTGGACACCCTCTTGCATGGCCAGCAAGCTTCTAACCACCTCCTTGGAAACGGAAAACTAGGCATCCTCAATGTTGTTATCACATGAGGCATTCACGGAGAAGCCCAGGAACTATGAAATATATATATATATATATATATATATATATATATATATATATATATCACCATAGGAGCAAGCCTTCCCCATCAGCATATTTGGGGAGATTATGTTTAATTTTAAAAGATGTTGGGTCAAAATGAAATTATGAAAATTCATTAAGTCTTTCCCAAAAATCAGAGGTACCTTAAAACATCATAGAGCTAGGGGCAGGATGAATCTTTAGGAAGAAGGAGCAGGGGTGCCCTAAAGAAAACGAGTAATCTGGCCATTTATGCCCACCTGCAAAGCAGTTCTGCAAGGCTCACAATTCTTTCTGCGTATTTGGCTATGCTTTCAAAGCAAGGACCCAGAGTTCTCCTTACAATTGAAAGATGAACTAGCATAGCATTTGCGAGCAAGGCTGGAACTCAGATGTGAATGAGATCGCTAACTTAGCTGCTTGATCTATCAAGCCAAAGCAAGTGAACACAGCATCACTGCCCCTCATTTCCATATCTGAATACTGGGATTTCCCTTTGAGAGTCAGAGAGATCATGTGTCCTCCATAGGTGATGGTGAACTATAATATAGAATAGTTAACAACAATAAGGGCTGGCCAGATAGCTCAGTGGATTAAAGAGCCTGCAAGAAGGTGCAGAGGCCAGGGGTTAGATCCCTGGGTCTGCCATGCCAGCCCTGCCCCCAGGGAGCTCTGAGACAGCAATTGAGACTGGTTGTGGTGGCACGTGGCTGTAACCCCAGCTCTTGGGAGGCTGTAAATAGGTGGATCACCAGGAGTCTGATCTAGTAGTAAGACACTGAACACCCTGTAGACCCTTCCCTAAAACACAAAAAAAAAAGACACAATGGTGATAACAGCAAAGGGATATTAGCCTCTACTTCATGCATCATCACACTGGGTGTTTTAAACAAAATATAGAGAGAAAAAAAAAGATATATAGTGAGAGACAGAGCTCCATTTTTAAAGTTACTTCATAACCCTGGGGAAAGTGGTAAACTCCTGTAATCCTAGCATTCTGGGAGGTTAAGGCAGAGGATGGCAAATATGTGCCCACCTTGAGCAAATGAGCAACTTGGCAATATCCAGTCTCAAATAAAAAATTAAAAAGGGCTGGGATGTAGGTCATTGCAAGAGCTCTGGATTTGATCTATGCCACCTCCCCTTCCCATAGAAAGGCTACTACACAGTTTCAGAGTGTAATTTATACATTCCAAGATTAAGAATCAGAGGTATGTGATTTTGACAAGCTGCAATAGTACCTTGGAATTTTAGGTTGTTAATATTAGAGAAACATCTGATGCAGTCATTGCAGGATAAATTATGACTCATTTCAGGATTATCTCACAGCCCTGGTCACTCCTTGAGCTCAGGACACAGAACAAGCGCCACTGACTGGCCCCTGCTGAGGCCCGCAGCACAGGAAGATGCCGGCACGCCACATAAGCCTTGAGTTGCCGCACATACCAAATGCAGTGGGAACACTACCCGTGGAGTCCTACACTGATACTCGAAGTGCTGTGAAAGGGCACAGTCTGCAAAGTCAGGTAGTCGAGACTGAGCCCAGCCCTTGTTATGCACTCGGGCTGTTACTGAGCCTTAGGCCCCTTTCCTTGCATGGAAAATGAGGAAAAATGATGGCTCTGTATTGTTACTATGAACATTAAAAATAAATACAAATTTCCCAGGATGCTTATCAGGTGCTCTACTAAAAAACAAATGCAATTTTCTTAATTCTAATACCAGATGTGTGACAAACGTTGGCCTTGACCTGGGCCAGCAATTTCCAAGTAGCACCAAATAACAGCACTGCTCACGAGCCTGTTAGTTTATCTTGGCTACATCTTCCCATCTGTGGCTTCTGCTCTGCATAGTACCAGGGCTTGGTCTCAGGTAACATCAGGCACTGTGCTTACAACTTGGGACACTGGCCAAGGAGATAGCTCAGCAGTCTAAGCACCTGCCTAGGAAGCACGAAGACCCAGGTTCAGTTCCCAGTACTGCATGACATGCCAGCCCCACTCAAACAGGCCACTAAAACTGGGCGTGGTGGCACATGCCTATAATCCCAATGCTGGGGAGGTTGAGGCAGAAAGATCACTGAGTCCAAGATGCATAGCAAGACCCTGCACCAAATAAATAAATCTTAAAAAAGAAAATTTGGGATGCTGCCACTAGCTTAGTATTAAACAAACAGTGGCTCTTGCTGTTGTCAGCAAAACACATGGTAGCACCAGCAATCAATGTCCTAAGTGCAGAGTGGGTCCTCCGTGGGCAGCAGGGTCACTGTGTGACAGGATAGCACAGGCACTTTGTGCTCCAGAAAGACATTTGAGCGACTTTTGATTTACTTGCTTAATGACTGACTCAGCAGACACTCACTCCTGCCAGCACAGATGAGTCATGTGAGTTTCATAACCAACCTGTTGGGATCACTGCCGTGAGTAAGATCCTGGACAGCTCCACACCCCTGCAGGCTGGCATGCACAGAGGAGAGTAGAAAGGGGCTGTGAGGAGCCCATTCCACCTGAAGTTGGGGTGATGATGAGCAAGCCCAAGCCAGGTGAGTCAAAGGCTCAGCACCTACTGACCCTGGAGAGTCTGGTCTGCTGTAGAATTCCTCCTTTCTTCCCTTCCCCTCTCCTCCCCTCCCCTCCCCTCCCTTCCCTTCCCTTTGTCCTTTTCTTTCTCCTTTCCTTCCCTTTCCCTTTTAACTTTCTTATGTTCTTTCCTTCCTTCTTTCTTTCCTTCTTTCCTTCTTCCCTCCCTCCCTCCCTCTCTCACTTTCTCCCTCCCTCTTTCCATTCTTCTTTCTCTCCTTATACAGTACCAGGGACTGAACCTAATGCCTTTAAACTGAGCTACATCCCCAGCCCTTTTTTTAAATTTTGAGACAGGGTCTCACTAAAGTCCTAAGCTGTCCCTCAGCTCCTCAGAGTGCTGGGATTACAGGAGTAGGCCAACACCGTGCTGGTGCAGGAAATAGGCCTCCTTCATTCGGGAACCACTAGGAAACCAGGACAGCCTTGAAGCATGGGTGCCAGCATCTGCCTGGCCCACTAAGAAACACCTCCTTCTCCCGAGGGCCCCAAGATTCAGCTAAATGTCTGCAGAGCTTGTCTCTGCTTGGGAACAAATGCTCAGAAATGAACCAAAATGAAAATGACTAGCAGGGAAACGAGTTGGCAGTTCTTGAGTTTCTAGGCTGATTAAGTGGGAGGTAACAAAATGGCTGGCCATTGCAGAGGGTCATAAGCTCCAAGAATGAGTTCCAAGTGCTGGCCCAGATTCTGGTCCCCACCTCCTAGACCTCTGTCAGGAGCAGACCCTGAGTGAGCCATGCAACGGGTCTGCAGTCTCCTATGTCAAGTCCTCCAGCCACCAGCAGCACATATGACATCATTCCCAAGCTTCCCGTATGAGGCATGACGTCATTGTTTTCTTTAGCCAAAAGCTGAGTGAGTGAACAGCATCCTGGGCTCACGCGTTCCCTCAGCACCCACCTCTGCTGATGGGGTCCTTGTCTTGAGTATCTTGGGTCTCCTGGAGAGATGAGGCTCTGTACTATGGTCAGGGTCTTGGAGCAGTTGCAAAGCCCAATTTGGGAGCCATGTGGGGGAAAGGGTGGGAGGGCTGCTGGGGCTCTGCATCCGACCAATACTTCTGGCAGGGCTCTGGGCAACAGCTTTGACCTCACTGTGCCAGGGCCATCATCTGCAGAGAGGATCAGACCACAGCAGCTTCTCACAGTTAAAGAGGAGGTTAAGTATGGTACCATGTGTGAAGTGCTCAAAATGATGCCTGGCACATCACACACACACACACACACACACACACACACACACAGAAGGCTAGAGCCAGCAGGGATGCCAAGTGCATGGTCCACCTGCTACCCTGGTGCTTGCTGCGAATTCTGTGAGTGGCCCCAAGCTGCCCAGGTTCTCCTGACCTCACGTTGCTTATCTGTGCAGCCTGGTCTACACTCCATGATCTCAAAAGGTCCTTCCACCTCAAAAACCAAGGAAAAGAACAATGAGAACACTTTGAACTTGTCCATTTGTCTCCTAAAACTCCTTAGTTTTGCAAAATGGTTTTCTCATCTAATGATGCTGACAGTGACCACCTGGTTTACCTCAAATTCCCCAGCTCATACCAGAGGTGCCCAGGCCACCTAGGAGTCCCGTCCAGGCTCACGCCACTGTCCCAACACAGTGCCTGAGGCTGCTCACTGCACCACTCCTCACTCTGGCTGCTGGCACTGTGTTAGCCGCTGGGTTTGAGCAGCTCCTGGCCTCCTCACCAAGTGCCCCCTAAATCAAGGGTTGTCATGTTAGATGTAGCTCACCTTCAAGAGGAAAGAAAAAGGTGGAATACCTTCTTTAAGGCAACATTTTCTTGTCAGACTTGAGAGAAATCCAGGACCACCCTGGGTGTCTCTTCTTCGCATCTCGGACCTCCTCCAGCCGCACTGGGCTTCCTAGTCCCAGTTAGCTGAAGAGATGTCTGCAGAGTGCACCTGGATACCTGTCCTGATCCCCCTCAGGCAGCAGTTCTGGAAACAGACTGACCACATGTGAGGTAGAACTGGACCTGTCTCTACTTGCATTGGCTCATGCTCCTTGGTAATGCAGTGCCACAGGTGGGTCATCAGACCTACGAAGAAGAGCAACAGAGCACAGACTGACAGGTGATAGTACAAGTGATTTCAGCCATTTTTGAAGTCCTGGGGTTAAAGATGCCTTCTATCAGCTGTAAGATCATGGACACTGATGGAGACCTCTCAGGGACAGGACTTCCATATGTTGTTGGAAGCTGTGGAGAAGAAAGGAGGGCTAGAACAATTATACTCCTAGATGCTGATGCCATTGAAAGGCTGGTAGGTTTGAGACACAGAAGGGCCCAGCCTCCACCCTGAGGAGGCCCTGCAAAAAGACAACTAAGCAGTTGTCTGCAAGTCACTCTAATTTATAGGACACAAACTTACTTCATCTAAAAGCCTCCAAGCAGAACAACAGTGGTATCTCAAGAACATTTTCTTAACTACCTATGACTCTGCCTTCCTATGGGCCTTGCTTCTCTGGTGTCCCTATCTGAAAGCAGGCAACAACTCTTGCTCTTTATACTGCTGTATGTCTTCTAGAGCCCTGTGCTTAGTAGGTGCTTTTTTCTGAAGTAACTGGATAGATATAGAATTGGAACTTAAGGAGAAAATCTTCAACTCTCTGAAGATTTTCCTAACCGAGATAGCACGCTTCCACATGGGGAGGTATGGTGACAGGCCACCAGGATTGCTGAAGGGACACTTAGGTCCAAGAAAACACAACATGAGACCAAGAAGGAGGAATGGGGTGTGAGGGCCAGAGCCTGGAACTGTGCCTTTGAATTGCTATGGCACAGTGGCGGGGAACCCAGACAGCTGAAATGTTAAGAGGCATTGGAGTGTGCTCTGCAATAGACAGGGCCCAGGGGCCCAGCTTCAGAAGACCAATCCTGCCCTGCCTGTCCACCCCTCTGTTCTGCAGAGGTCCAGCCACAGCACTCTGCACATTAGGTCAAAGCTTCCTCCTTACTCCATGCCAGCTCTGTCCCTCACCACCCTTTTATTCAAGTTTTGGCATAGCTTTGACCCATGGAGGAAGGGCGCGGTGAAAAGCAATGGCGACAGTGGGCAAAGCATTCCAGGGTCAACTGACTCCACAAAGGGGGACAACTACATGACACAGGACAGCAGCTCAGGTCCCACCCCAGCTCATGGAGCATGAGACACGTTACCAACACAGAATTTAGCACTTTACCAAAACCCAATGAAGTTCCAGCCATCTTAACTACACTGGGGAAAAGCCAGGCCTGGGGAAGGTGAAGCATCAGGCCATACAGACTTCTGTCTATGGCAAAAATAGACTAACAGTCACGCATTTGAATGTCCCTGCCCTGGACCTGAGCAGATATACCTCCTGCTCAGGATTAGCAATGGTTTTAGGCTCTAAGACAGTAACTGGCTCTAAGTGGAAATCACACAGCTCCTCGGCAATGAGAGTGGAAACTGAAACAGGAAGTGAGGACACTGAGCCTTCTCATTCCACTATTCAAAGGAAGGGAGAGTCCCCTTTCCAGGTGGAGAGGAACCATTTGGGAAGACAATCGGTGCACCATCACCAGCCCCAAAGGCTTTGCAGGAGGTGGCAAGGGACAGGCTTCTGGCAGAGAAAATGAGCACCACACTGAAGCCAGGAACTTAGAAAGCACTGCTGGACTACCTGGAATTGTAAGGGAGGATGTTAGGAAGCCCACAGACTTCTGAGAGAACTATGTGAAGTGTAAAGACTGCATTGTGATCATGAGGAAAGCCTCATTCCTTGAATCCGGCCTTGCTTAGAGATTATATGGGTGGGTGGGGGGGTATGAGAAGCAAGTCTGCCCTGAGCCCCCTCTGAGTCCCCACATGAGCCCTCAGAGTAAACCAGGCTTCACTTCCCCTGCCTGTCAGGCCAAAGAGCTTCCTCTCTTCTTTCCCTCAGCTTTCCTTCTCCTGCTTGTGAAGGGTCACACACACAAAACTCCCTTCAGCCTGAGCCCCTGAAACCTCAGCTCATCCATGTACCTGCCAGGTACAGATAGAACAACCTAGGCCCCATTTCTGGACTTATAAAGGTTGTGTGTCCCAAGCCAAATTGTGAGGTGAGCCGCCCAGTGCCATAGTAAGCTCCTGTGGGGAGCAGAGGCCCAGCTGCCATGGAATCTGGGGGAGCCTCAGCTGCTGCTCTGGCATGTGACCTGGTATTCTGATCTGTCCATCTCGAGTTTCCTCTTCTGTAATTCACATGAATAACACACCATGTGCTCTGCATGAGGACACTTTGATATGGTGAGACTATGGTCACTTCTGCTGGCCCCAAATGTTTTAGTTTGCTTACTCCAGAGTAAGCTTCCCGGCCTCTGAAGTGTTTCACAAACAGGTGTGAGACTTTACCTTCTTGAGAAGTGAGCCAGCCTTGGGCTGGGAATACTCCTAGAAGTGAACAACCAGTTCTCTGAAGGGACATGGCCCATGCTGAGGTCACCAAGTGGCCACATGATAAGAGCATTCACTATGTGCTCCTCCTTGAATAAATATAGTTATGAGTTTTCCAGGACTGTGAAGTGCCACTAACTTGGTGGCTTAAAAGAATAGCAACTTATTGTCACAATTCCAGCACCCAGCGGTCCAGAGTCAAGGTGTTAGCAGATAATTTCTTTCCAAAGGCTCTGAGGAACCGTGCCGCGCCTTATGCTCTGGTGACTGCAGCTGCCCTTGGCTTGCTCCCTTGGCTTGGAGGCCCGTTGTTCCCATCTCGGCTTCCTCTTCACACAGCACATCTACCACATATCTCCTCATGGTGCCTGCTCTTCTTCCTCTTAAAGACCGCCATCCAATGTGGCTAGGGCCCGCCCTGAATCCAGAGCATCTCATCCCGGGATTCTTTTTTTAAGGATTACACATACTTAATTTACTCAATCGAGGGTTTCAGATTGTATGTATAGAATGCTCTGTGTAGTTGATCCCAGCATCGTTCACCCTGACCTCAAGGAGTTCTGCTCTAGGTTCCTGTGTTCAGGTTGTTCAGTTGCTGCTATTGATTTGTTTTCTTTCAGGATCAAGAATCTTTTCTGGCATTTCTTTCCTGGATTCTTTCCTTTGCATAATTACATCTGCAGCGGAACCAGCATCCTAAAGTCACCATAATAAGTCCTCCTACCCTGGTGTTGGAGGAGCCTCTGCAGTGATCTTGCCCTGCCATGTCTGTGACTCTTAAATAGCCCCACGACCTAACCGGCAGCCGCCACTCAGTGGCAGCCTGACTGTCTCCAGCTCACAGCCATTCTGGGCCTTGATGGGAGCCACTCCAATCTCAGCCTGCTCCTATGGTCCTAATCTGTTTCTGATGCCCAGTATCATAAGGGGTTGAGACTCTATCATCAATTTTTCAGATACAGCAAATGAGGAGAGAGCATCGTGTGACTTTAAGGCGCTACAGGTAGCAAGCCAGAAGCAAGGCCGTGCAGTCACACAGGAGCTGCCATCAT
>PVKN010011439.1:0-21655 GCA_004027915.1 Capromys pilorides | reverse complement strand
AGGAGGAGGAGGAGAGGAACAGCAGAGAAAATAAAAGTCTTTAGTGAAAAATACAAGCTAATCAGGCATGGAGGTGCAGTTACTCAGCAGCTGAGCCAAGAGGATCAAAAGTTTGAAGTCAGCAATTTAGCATGATCCTGTCTCAAAATTAAAAATAAAACTTCCCTGGGGCTAAGCTCAGAATAGAGCTTCCCTGGGTTCCATCCACACCTAGTAAGGTGGGGGAAGCAGGCCACTGGTGCCTGAGGGAAATGCAAACAATAAACATGGAATCAAAGGGGAATGAGAAAGGGCAGGAAGAGAAAAAGAAGAGGAAGAAAACGAGGTCTCACGGCCTGAGAGCCATGGTGTCAGGGCAGGAAGATGAGCGGACAGGTGGAGGTATCACCTGGACTGGGCTTCAAAGACCAGGTCCGAGGGGCTGGTGAAATGGCTCAGCAGTCTAAAGCACCTGCTTAGGCAAGCTTAGGCAACAGCAGGGACCTTGGTTCGATCTCTGGCACCACATGCTGCGCCAGCCCCACCCCCACCCCCAGGGTAGGCTAAGCTGGCCATAATATAAAAACAAAAAACAAAGACCAGGTAAAATTTATTAGGAAAATGCAAATCAAAACCACAATAAAAGGGGGCTGGGGAGATAGCTCTGTGGCACAAGTGCCTGCCTGGCAAGTCTAAGGTCATGAGTTCAAACTCCAGTCCCGCCAAAAAAAAAAAAAAAGAAAGAAGAAAAACAAAAAAAAAAATTTTTTCAGAACCACAATAAATATCACTTGAAACTCATTAGAATGACTATTGTCAGGGGGAAAAACAAAACATAAAATAACAAGTGTTGGTGGAGAGGAGGAAAAATTGTAACCTGTACACCACTGGTGGAAATGAGATGTGGTGTAGCCATTAAGGGAAATCGATGGCAGCTCCTCAGAAAATTAATGAAGAAATCATCCTCTGACCCAGCAGTTCTACTTCCTGGTGTGAACCCCAGAGAAATGGAAAGCAGGAGCTGGGCGAGGCTGAAATCCCAGCTACTCCGGAGGCTGACACAGGAGGACTGCATGTTCCAGGCCAGCCTAAGTGACATGGCAAGACTATCTCAAAATATTTTTTTTTTTCTGTATTTGGGACAGGGTCTACAGGGTCTTCAGGGTCTCACTACATAGATCGGACTCAGCGATCTTCCTGTTTTCAGCCTCCCAAAGTGCTGGGATTACAGGCACAGGTCATTAGGCCCAGTCTCCATGGGCATCTCAGCGTGTCCCACAGGCGGGACCAGTATGGCACACCAGGGATCAAACCCGGCTCCTGGGCTCTGCCTAAACAGGTGCTTTAGCCCCCTGAGCTATCAGGCCGGCCCTTCAAAATAAAATTTTTAAAGGAACTGAGATGTAGCTCGGTGATACAGTGCTTGCGTAGTATGCATGAGGCCCTGCTTATGTAATATGTCCATCTTAAGCACTGCCAAAAAAGAAAGAAGGAAAGAAGAAAGGAAGAGAGGGAGGGAGGGAGAAGGAAAGAAAGAGAGAAGAGGACAGAAGGAGAAAGGAGGAAGAAGAGAAAGGGAAGAAAAGAAGAAAGAGAGATCAAGATTTAAAAAGACAGCTGTGCATGGTGTTCACAGAGGATTATTCCCAGTAGCCAAAATGTGAATGCCACACAGGCCTTCCCTGATGGGTGAACGGATAATGTGTGGCCTGCACACACAACAGAATATCCAACTTTAAAAGCAAAGGCTGTTCTGACACGTGTTACGGTGTGAACGAACCTTGAGCACACAGTTTAGTGAAATAACTGGTCATGAAAAGAGGAACCTGTGTGATTCCATTTCTCAGAGGTCCCTGGAATAGTCAAACTCACAGAGACTGTGGAGGGGTGACGCCAGGGGTTTGAGAAAGTGGGGTGGAGAGCTGGGGCCGCTGGGGGTAGCTTAACTTTGTGAAATGAAGAGTTCGGAACACTGGCTGCACAGCGCTGCGAATGTGCTTCACACTGCTGAGCTGGGCACTGTAAAATGGTTGTGATGGTAAATTGTATGTTGTCTATATTTTAATCACAATTTTTAAAAAGAGAATAGTTAGGTTAGGACATGCAGAGATAAGGAAGAAAGACATTCCAAGTGGAAGGAATAAGTGGAGAAATCCCTGCTGGTGGAAACCTGTTTCAAAGGGTGGAATTACTAAGGGGAGGGAAGGACAGGAGAATGGGGATGGGGAGACACATCTATGCATGTGTGCAGGATGGCTTGGATAACTGTACTGTGGATCTCTGCTGGTCTATGGAAAGGAGCAGATAATATTTAATTTTTCTTTCTCAGTTTTTCTCGCTTTCTCTTCTTAATTTCTTTCTTTTTTCTTTTTTTATGTATTGAATACAGGGTCTTACAACACAGATTGGACTCAGAGTGATGCTCCTGTTTTCAGCTTCCCAAGAGCTGGGATTATAGGCCTGCACCACCACATCCAGTCTCAATTGCTGTCTCAGTGCACCCTGGCACAGCATGCCAGGGATCGAACCCCAGTCCCTGTGTCTGCCTAAGCAGGTGCTTTAATCTGATGAGTTATCCTACCAGCTCTTTTTAATTTCTTTTCTTTCTTTTTTTCTTTTTCTTTTTTTTTTTGGTGGGACTGTATTTTTATTTTTTTATTTTAAAGAGTAAAAATAGCAGAAACAAACATAGAAAAAGAGTAACAGGCAAGAATACACACAATGCAGAATTTCAAAACAAGAACAAAAGCCTCTTTCTTAACTTCTTACAACTTCTTCTTTTTTTTTTTTTTTTTAACCAACTTTGTATGCATAAATCTGGTAATCTAAACAACTAAGTTAAAGACAACACTATGAAATACAACAAATATTATTGAATTCATATCATTTTGTTTAGTGAAATTCTGTATCATTTCTAATTTTTTTATTTTGTATTCTCTTTAAAAAACAAAAAAGTAAGATAAAATGTAGCCAGGCATGGTGGCACATGCCTGTAATCCTACCATTCTGGAGGCTGAGGCAGGAGGATCACTGTGAGTTCAAGGCCAGCTTGGATCACACAGTGAGATTAAGATAAGCCTGGACCACATAATGATTCCTGTCTTAAAAATACAAATAAAAAACAAAGGCTAGCGGAGGCTTAATTTGCTGCAGGAGAGAAAGGAAGAGGTGTGGGTGAAACAGAGTTTGCTCAAGGGTAGGAGTGGGTGGGGGTAGGGTAGGGTGACAGGACAGTTGAGGTGACTGCATGCATGGGACCCAGGACTTGATGGAAAGCACACACTCTTCCATTTCTTCTTTCTTTCTTTCTTTCTCTTTTTTTTCCGGAATTGGGGATCAAACTCAGGATCTTGCACTTGCCAGGCAGGCACTTGTGCCCCTGAGCTATCTCCCCAGCCCTCTTTCTTTCTTTCTTTCTTTCTTTCTTTCTTTCTTTCTTTCTTTCTTTCTTTCTTTCTCTTTCTTTAATGTATTTGGTATAAGGTCTTACTATGCAGCTTGGACTCATAGTGTTCCTCCTGTTTTCAGCCTCCATGCCTGGTCTCAGCGGCTGGCTCAGCACATCCAGGGGCAGGGCCAGTGCAGCATGTGGTGCCAGGGAGCAAACCCCAGTCTGTGCACTTGCTTAAGCAGGCGCTTAATCCACTGAACTATCTCCTGGCTCTGACTGCCATTTCTCAGAGATTCTGCAAGATGCACCCTGGAACTTGGACCACAGCATCTCGCTTTCCTGTTTTGCAAGATGGGGAAGATGGTCCCTGCCTCATGATGATGCAAATGTCTGCATGTCATGACTGGGCGAGGGCTTTTTTGCCAGACAATCCTGAAGAAGAAAGCCCATGGCTCTGATGTAGAACGAGGAAGCTCAAGGCAGCAATCAGACTGTCACCATTTATTCAACGACAGTGAACTTCAACTGTTAAACAGTCGTCGTCAGCATACGTCGAAATTATGATTTTGAAGTTTGTGCCCTGTGACTCGCTTTGGCTAAGGAAGCGAGCAGTCACAAGCTAAGCACAGCCTGACGGAGCCTTGTTTTGTCTTTCATGCCTCCTGGGCATCTTCTACGCACCACAGAAGCCCTGGGTAGCCGCTGCTTCCAAAATAAAAGCCCTGTGAGCAGACTTGAACTTGACCTAAAGCCTAGAACCAAACCAGCCAGTTCCAGAAGAGCCCACAAGAGCTTCTCATGGCCACACATGAGTTCCTTATCTGAGGGATGCCCGCAACACAGCGCTACCCCTCCAGCTCTATGGCTATTACAGCCCCATCTCCCAGCAAGGGGATGCTGGGAGACCCAAGTGTCTCCTTCCCCACACTCCACCCTGCTCTCTGCATTCAGGGAGGAAGCACAGCTCTGAGTTTGCAGGTAGCCTGACCCACAGCCACCTAAGCCCATCCCTGTGGAGGGTCCCTCCTGTGCTGGGCTGCAGACTCACACCGCTTCTGATCTCCCAGCAGTCTTGTGATGGAGCTTATAGAAGTCACCTTCACTGGCTTAAGAGGAGACAGCTGTGACCAAAACAGACGGACCTTGCCTGGAAATCCTCCTGGCTCACACTGCCATGCTAGAGCTGTCTCCCTGTGCCCAGCTCTCCTGCTGAGATTCAGGCCCAAAATCCCAGGAGTTTGAACCCAAGAAGCTTTGGCTGTTTTATATTTATTGCTGTAATTATATAACAGCTAAATAAAACAAAGTAATGAAATCTGACTGCAAAAAGAAAAAGGAATGTTTTGAGTAAAACCAAAGCAAATGTTTTGGAAATATGCAATAAAGATGAATTGCTAAAAATAAATCATTGATTTGGTTGTGGGAGAGATTTGGGGTAGGAGGGGATCAAGACAATGTAGAGGTCCAATTCACATTGTTTTGGAAGCGTCCTCAATTCAGTTTAAAAGAAAAAATGGGGGCTGAAAACCATTAGCAGTGCCTTGTGGGTGTGGACACCAGGAAAGCAGGCTCAGATGGAGGACTTGAACTGGAAGAGCTTTTTGGCCTCTGCTGAGGTTTGATGGTGGGTAAATGTCTCAAGTGTCTATAAATCCACTTTTTTTTTTTTTTTTTAATGTATTTTAGTACAGGGACTACAGGGTCACACTACACAAATCAGATTTGTAGTGATCCTCCTGTTTTCAGCTTCCCAAGTGCTGAGATGCCACCATACCCAGTCTCAGTTGCTGTCTCAGTGCACCCCAGGGGTGGCGTGGCATGGCACACCAGGAATCGAACTTGGTCTCTGAACCGGCATAAGCAGGCGTTTTAGTCCTCTGAGCTATTTGGCCAGCCCTGAATCCACTTTTTATTGGTTCCTTTCTCCTTGCAGTCAGATGAGTGATCAGAGATTATGATTTCATCTCCGCTACCCCTTACATGAGATATGGTCTCACGATGTAACCCAGGCTGACCTTGAGCTCAATGTAATTCTCCTGCCTCAGCCTCCCCAAGTGCTAGCATTACAGGCATGCGCACTAGGCCGGGCTTGTTATTTGTATCCTTCTTAGCAGTTTCCTTTTAACCTTCAAGGGTTGGGTGTGTACGAAATAAAACACAACCAGGACAGTACCTACTGGCACCCAGGACATCTCGGCCACCCTCACAATAAGAGAAGGTGACAGAAGATGCAGCAGTTACTTTAACAGCTACTCTACCGTGCATGTTCCTCCCCCTTTGGAACTCTCCCCGGAGAGTGAGTGATTTCACACCCGGTCACCTCCAATCTAAAGACCCAGGGCGGAACAGGAAGTCTCAGCCCCATTTTCCAGATGAAGTAAATGAGAGCTTTCTGGGGTGTTTTGCTGCCACCTGGAGGTTGGGATCCCAGAACCTTTAGGTCAGAAAGACCCCCCAGAGCTTCGTCCTCCCCTGGAGTGGTTTCCCATTCACGCAGCTGGGGCAGACTGTCCCGAAGACCTGCCTGAGACCCCGTGTTTCCCACTGACGAGGGAGGATGACGTTCGTCTCATCCATCTCCAGGCTCAGTGTAGGGCTTAAGACAGAGCCTCTTGCTCAGGACCTCAGCAGCCTGCACGCCGGAAACAAGACCTCCCTGCCTGGGCTCCTCCCCACTGGCACTTGACGGTTCGTCCTTTCTCAGGTGGGCATTGACTCAGTGCCTCTATCCTCTGTGGCCTGGTGTCTTGATCATTCAGAGTTCCTGGGGACCTGTGAGGAGCCACCCTTGCCCCTGTCCCCCCACGCTAGGTCCAGATGAGGAGCAGTCTGTGGGAGCTGCTCAGGAGAGGTAGGAAGAAGGCCAGTCTAGAGACACCATCTCACCATTGTTGTCACCACATTGCTGGGGGTTGAGCCAGGGAGACTGTCCCACCCCACCAGGGGACATTGTACAAGCTTATGCAGCTGCAGATACAGGGCGGCAGTGAGAGCAGGCAGGAACCCCGGAAACACACTCATCATGCACCTCCTAAAGGGATGGTGTATACACTGGGCAATAACAGAGCCCAGAGAATATCATGCAACAAATACTCACATGCCTATCACCTAGTTAGCGAATACGGCCAATGTTATGATTTGTGTCTAGTTGTCCCCCCAGAGCCTCATGTAGTCATGGGGTGGGGCCTTCTAGAGTTTGAGATTAACTCATGATCTACTGGGAGTATGGGTGACCCAAGGATTGGATTATTGATCTGAGTACTGCTGGGATTACGGATGTGGTTTGAGGCAGATAGCCTGAGGTAGAGAACCTGAATGTAATATAAGAGAGACGCAGAAACGGACACACTCTCTCTGTCTGTTGCCTCTGTTGCAATTGTTGTTATCTCCCATCATGAACTGCTGCTCTCTGCCATGTGCTACTCTGCCTTGGAGCCGGCTGAGTGTGGACTGAAACCTCCAGTAACTGTGCACTAAATAAACCTTTCCTTCCTTTATTTTGGGTGTCGGGTATTTATCCCAGCAATGACAGAAGAGTAACTTCTGAGATAGACAATTGGTTGTTTTTGCTCTAGACAGTTATCATAAAAGAAACAAATGAGCCCAACATGATGGTGCCCATCTGTAATCCCAGGACCATGGGAAGCTGAGGCAGGAAGGTGGCAAATTCAAGCCCAGCCTGGGCAACTTAGTGACTTAGCAAGATCTTGTCTCAAAAAGGGCTGGGGATGAGCTCACTGCAAAGGCCCTGGGGTGGTCTCCAGTATCACAAAAACAAGAGGAATAGGAAGGAAGGAAGGAAGGAAGGAAGGAAGGAAGGAAGGAAGGAGAAAAAAAGAAAGAAAGAAAGAAAGAAAAGAAAAGAAAGGTTGAAGTTTTTACATTGAAATCCCTTTTATATCCTTTCCAGTTTTGTCTCTTATGCAAAAGCAGCAGTCGTCAGAAACATATATAGTTTATAACCTCCCACTCCACTTTTAAACTCCCATAAACAACATATTGCATTGCTGTGTGTTAAGAGGCTGTGTCCACAGCGCTATACCTAGCGCTGTCAGCTTACTCTTTGTTGTGGCTTGTGTATAGGTGTCCCCCACAAAGCCTCATGCGGTCATGGGGTGGCTTCTGGAATTTGTGATTGGTTATTGTGGATGTGGGTGTTACACCTCCTGGGGCAGGTGATTTGCATTTCAATGTAAAGGAAGAGAAGTTAGCAGCTTGAGCTGCTGCTACCCCTCCCAGCTCTTGCCCTTGCCCATCACCATGAAAGGCTGCCCTCTGCCATGTGCCTCTCTGCCTTGGAGCCAGCTGAATGTGGACTGAAACCTCCAGTAACTGTGAGTTAAATAAACCTTTCCTTCCCTCACTTTGAGTGTTGGGTGTTTGTCCCAGCAATGAGAAAAGAGTAGCTAAGACTCTTATACTAGTTTCCCAGGGCTGCCACAACCAAGTACCACAAACCAGCTGCCTTCGAGTAACAGCATTGGATTTCCTCATAGTCTGGACCCAGGGGATGAGGGGGCTGTGGCCTCTCTGAACTTCCAGGAAGAATCCTTCCTGGCCTCTTCCAAGGCTGGCAGTGGCCACCCATGCTTGGCATGCAGCTGCATTGATTGCTCCAGTCTGCTGTTGTCACCACACAGCTGTCTCTTCTCTGTTTGTGTCCACCTATTTCTCTTCTCATAAGGATGCCAAGCTCTGCCTAGGTGATCTCCGCCCTGGCCACGTGTCTTGTAACTGCCATTCACTATTTACAGGGAGAGGTTTACTTTGGCTACCACTGTGAGGGGCAGAAGCAGAGAGCAGCAACACAGAAGCCAGGGAAGGCTAGAGACCCTTCCAGGCCACCTGCTAGGGCCCACCTCCAGACCCAGGCTCCAGCCCCAACATAATATTTAGTTATAAATTCGTCAGTGGACTAATCCACTGCTGAGTACCATGCCCCCACAACCCATTTACCTCCCCGAAGTTCCACCTATGGGTACATGAGGCTTTGGGGGACATTTTAGATCTGAATCATAGCAACCTTCTCTCAATTAAAGGACACCTGCAAAGATTCTGTTATGGTTTGTATCTTAAATGTCCCCCAGGAGCTCGTAGGTTGGACTTGGCCCCCAGCTGATGGTGCTACTGGGAGGTGGTGGAAACCCTGGGAAGTGCAGCCTGAGTGGAGGAAGTGAGCCCCTGGGAGCTTCCTTTAAGGGGTAGTGTTTGTCCCCCACCCAGGCTCATGCTTCCCCACCGCTCTTTCTCTGTCATCATGCCCTGCCTCACCACTCACCTACAGCAATGAAGCCAAACCAACCATAGACTGAACCCTCTGAAACCATGACCCACATTAAACCTTTCTCCTTTTAAGTTGTTTAATCTCAGGCATTTTGTCACAGTAATGGAGAGCTGACTAATACATACCCTGTTTCCAAAAAAGGTCACATTTCTAGGTACCTGGGGTGAGGATTTTTTTTTTAACGTATCACTTGGAATGACACAGTTTCATGCCTATCACTTTTACAAACCAAGATGATACTTTTTATACTTACTCAAGGTTCATAGATGTAATTCAAGGCAATTTTGTTTACTGTATGATGTTGTACTCTATAAATAGGTAACAATAATTTGCTTAATTGCTCTACTGTTAGACGTATGGGTTATTTCCAAGTTTAACCTGCATTTGTTTAACATTCATGATGTTTCCTGAATGGTGTACAAAGCTTTCTTTGGGCTCATTCTTGTGTCTGTCTGTCTGTCTGTCTTTCTATATTTGGTACAGGATCTAACAGGGTCTCACTATGTAGACTAGACCTGTAGTGATTCTCCTATTTTCAACCTTCCAAATGCTGGGATTACAGGCGCACGCCACCATGCCCAGTTTCAACTGCCGACTCAGTACACCCTACAGGTAGGGCTGGCAGAGCACGCTGGGGATCGAACCCCTGGCTGCTGCGCTCTGCCTAAGCAGGCACTTTAGTCCACTGAGCTATCTGGCCAGCCCTTTTGGGGCTATTCTTAAGAATGGAGTTGGTGGTCACATGGTATGCATATTTCCAACTTTTATAGTTATCACCAAAATGCAGTATCTGAGACTTTACACTTCTAGATATCTCAAACCTCCTCACCTTCACAACCTACTATGTGTGAAATGAGATCTCTTGTTTAATTTGCATTTCTTTGATAAGTGGTAAGATTAAGCAACTATTCTTCCGTTTGTGCTTTTTTTTTTTTTTTGGTAAATTGTTGCTATCCCATTCCCTACTGTGCTATCTTTTTCTTTTTTATTTATGAGAATTCTTTATGTATTTTTGACAGTAGGCCTGTTATACATGCTGCGCATGTCTTCCCAAAGACTCTTACTCAAAGATTAACTTGGTAAATGATGTCTTTTATGGTATAGAACTATTTGACTCAGTTGGTCTTAAACTGAACAGTATTTTACTTTGTGATTTATCACTTTTTGTGATTTGTTTAAGGACTTCTCTATCCCACAGCATAAGAAATTCTGTTTTTCCTCTATAACCTTTTAAGATTGTCTTTCATGTTTGGGTCATTGTGTTAGTTACTTTTCTCACTGCTGAGACAAAATTCCCAGCACCCAAAGCCAAGGGAAGAAGGCTGGGGAGATAGCTCAGCATTCTAAGTGCCTGCCTGGCAAGTGCTTCAATCCCCAAACTCGAGAGGCTGAGACAGGAGGATCACTACAAATCTGAGCTACGTACTGAGATCCTGTATCAAATGAGTGAATGAATGAATGAATGAATGAATGAATGAATAAATTTTAAAAAGTTTATTTACCTGGAAGTTTATAGTGGCCTCAAACTTCTGGGCTCAAGCAACCTTTCTGCTTCAGCCTCCTGAAGAATGTGGACTATAGGCACGCCCAGTGCCCCACCAGATTTGTTCCTTAACTTGGGTCTATTTTTTTTTAAACTTTATTTATTTATGTTATGGCAGGGTCAGCCTGCCCTGGTGGTGGGGCTGGCACAGCATGTGGTGCCAAGGATCGAACTGTGGTCCCTGTGATTGCCTAAGCAGGCACTTTAGACTGCTGAGCTATCTTGCCGCCCAATTTGGGTCTATTTTCTGGGCCGTCTTATATTATATGTCATTGCTTTATCCACCTGTTATAGTTTATGTCTAGTTGTCCCCCCAAAGCCTCATGCAATCATGGCGCGGGGACTTCTAGAGTTTGAGACTTGATTCATGATCCACTGCGCTTACGTGTTTAAGGAGGATGGGATTATGGGTCTGAGTACTTCTGGGATTATGGGTGTGGCCTAAGGCAGATAGGCTGAGGCGGAAAGCCTGAATATAATATAAAGAGAGAGAGACAGACTCACACTGTTGCTCTCTGCTCCCCTGGTTGTTCCCTTGCCTCTGTCACCATATTGTTGCTGTTCTGCCGCCATGAACTGCTGCTCTCTGCCACGTGCCTCTCTGCCTTGGAGCTAGCTGAGTATGGACTGAAACCTCCAGTAACTATGAGCTAAATAAACCTTTCCTTCCTTCATTTTGAGTTTTATGTATTTGTCCCAGCAACGAGAGAAGAGTAACTAAGACACCACCCATCTTCATGTGAATGACCTGGATATGTTCATTCACTAAACTTTTTTTTTTTTTTTTTGTATTTTAGGGAAGGGTCTACAGGGTGCTCAGGATCTCACTACTAGATCGGACTCATGGTGATCCGCCTGTTTACAGCCTCGCAAGCTGGGATTACAGGTGTGTGCCACCACGCCCAGTCTCAATGGCCATCCCACCATGCCCTGGGGGCCAGGCTGGCATAGCAGGCCCAGGGATCGAACCCCCAGCCCCTGTGCCTGCTTGCATCATTCTCTAAGCTTTATAATAATAAATCAGGGTATTTACTAGGGCAAGACGCCTAGTTTGTTCTAGCTCAGATTTGTTTCAGCTATTCTTGGAACTTTAATCTCCTGTCCAAACTTTAGAATCAATTTAACAAGTTCAGTGAGAAGTGTCACTGGAATTTTTAATTGTAATTATAGTGACTCTGTGAATTAATTTGGAAAAAATAAAGCATGACATGGAGTCTTCTTTCCCATGAACATGATATATGTCTCCCCTCATTCATGTTTGTGCCTGTGTGTGTGTGTCTTTCAGTAACGTGTTGTGTTCTTCTCCATTGGGTGACTCCATGTTTCACTAGAGGGTGACTAGGCCCTTCTAAGTTTCAGGTCATGTGGCTTTCTGTTTCTGTTTTGTGCACTTGCATTGTGTAACTGGCCACTGCTGGGAGATAAACACACTGTGGATTTTCTACGCTGAGCTCATATCCTTTAAAAAAAAATTTTTCAAGAGTGGGCTAGGGAGATAGCTCAGTGGCGAAAGTGCCTGCCTGGCAAGCATAAGGTCCCGAGTTCAATCCCCAATTCTGCATGCCGTGCTGGCCTTGGAACCAGGCATCGTGGCGTACGCCTGTAGTCCCAGCACTGGGAAGACTGGGAGGTAATTACCACACCAGGAATGAAAGAAACCACTTCCTGCTTCCGGTTATGGAGAAGCCGCGCAGAGCTCAGTGCCTGAAACAGCCTGATCATAAATTAACGCCCATGCCGAGCAGCTGCCCATGGCTGCCCGTGGGGAGCCTGCGCTTAAAATCCGCTTGTCACCCCGTCATTTTGATACACATGGCCTTCTAATCAGCAAGCCATCGGCCAGTCATTGACCGCTGATTTGAGAACCGCTGGGCACAGCTGCTGGTGTCCTGGGCCCCGCCCTCTGTCTCCACATTCTGCTCCCCTCTGCGTAATGCGACGGACCCCAAGTCAGGCTACACCTCGCATGCTTTCCAGACAGTTCATGGAACCACCCACTCTCGGTGTGGGAACAGACCGACGGCGGGCGCAAGCTTAGCTGTATTTAGCTTGGGAGCAGTTTCGCTGCGCTTCCAAGCAAGCTTTAATCACCTGTTGACACAGGGCTGCGTCCAGCGCCCAGCAGAGTCAAGAGTGGGTGCGGCGGCAGGCAGGAAGGCAGCCTGGGTGTGACTCGGGGCTTTCTCCAACCCAGCCCAAGGAGGACCAGAAAGTCCACTTGCAGAGGACTCTGAAAGCCCAGGCAACATTCCAAGCTGTGGTTCCCTTCCTAGACGCTGTCCCCAGCCAGAGCCGTGTCTCCAGGGGCCGCGGTAATGGGGCAGTTGGATGGGAACACAGGGCTGGCAAGATAATTCAGCGGACTAAGCGCCTGCTTAGGCAAGCTCAGGGACCAGGGTTCGACCCCCAGCATACCATGTGGTGCTGCCCAGCCCCCAGGTGCGCTGAGCCAGCCACCAAGACCAGGCATAGTATCACATGCCTGTAATCCCAGTGCTGGGGAGACTGAGAACAGGAGCGTCACTACAAGTCTGAGCAGGTTGTGAGTCCCTGTACCAAATACATAAAAAATTTTTAAAAAGAAAAGAAAGAAAATTTTAGGAACATTCAGGGGCAAGGCTGAAAGAGGTGGCTCCTAGGCAGATGTCCAAAGGCACCAGAGGTGAGATCACGGTGCCCAGCCAGGGAGGAATGGGGGACAGAGTGAAGTCCCAGATCTGACCACTTATGAGATTATATCAGATCCTCTTAAGGACAGCATCTTGAAAGCCTCCCTTACTGGGGGGCCTGAGAGGGTGCAGGCACAGTCCTCCCCTCCCACTCCATCTCCGCCCCTTGGCCTTCCCTTCTGGAATCCAAGCCACATGTTCCAGAAGCTGAGGCTCCTGGCCCAGGAAGGGCTGTGCTCCAATTTTTCATGCATACCTTTTAAAGTTAGGAAACCACCCGTCAGTTCTTCCAAAGTCCTTTTATAACACAGGTGGCCAGCACACACTTTGCCAGACACCTACCTGTCCTATGACCCAGCAGTGCCACTCCTGAGCATACAGGCAAGACATGAGTGCCTACAGTTACTAAAAGACTAAACCAATGTGTTCACAGCAGCCTTGCTTATAGTGGCCCCATACTAAGGACAACACAAAAGCCCAATTAGAGAGTGAATAAATGAACTTTGGAGCCAGGGAGATAGCTCAGTGGCATAAGCCCCTGCTAGCAAGCACAAGGTCCTGAGTTTGATCCCCAGTACAAAGCAAACAAAAGGAACTTTGGAATGTTTCTACAGCAGAGTACTATACAGCCACAGAAAGGAATGGACCTCAGGCGGACCTCGGGCACGTACAGCAACGTGCTGAACCACGCTATGCTTCTACTGAGTCAGAGAAGCCAGGCACAAAAAGTGCTTGCCGTGTAATTCCACGTAGGTGTAGCTTAAGACAGACAAACACACTCAGGATGCTAGACGATGGTATCGAGGTTGCATCTGGAGGTGCAGTAGACTAGGAAGAAGCGAATGGGAACCTCTTGAGGTGGCTGGAAGTACCTCCGCTGGGACTTCCGTGTGGTTGCGTGGCTGTGTCCAAAGATACCGGAGGTGAGACCACGGCGAGAGAGAATACATATGAGAGAAATCACCAAATGACACCCGCTTCCCCACAGGCATATTGAGCCCCATTTAAAATTTTTTAAAATGTAAGAACATGCACATCAACAAATAAGAAAACAGGGGCAGGGGAGGTAGCTCAGCTGTCTAAGCACCTGCCTGGCAAGCTCAAGGAACTGGGTTCAGACTCTGGACCAAGTTCTGTGCTGGCCCCAGAACCCTGGGAATGTTACAAGATTCATCAAAACCGGGAGTGGTGGCTCACGTCTATAATCCCAGCGCTAGGGAAGCTGAGATGGGAATCACTACAACTCCAAGTGAGATCCTCTACCAAATAACTAAATAAAAGATTTTTTTAAATTTTTAATAAAAGTGAGAAAACAAAACACTATTGTCAGCAGGCCACAAGTGCCGAGGTCATCAAGGAGAGCCTGGATCTAGAATTTCCACAAGACTTAGAAGAAAGTGCTTCCTGAGACCCCTGGAAGATCTGAGGTTCCCCTTCAGAAATCGAGACTCGAGGATGCTCTGAGTGCAGGCACGTAGGGTCCCTGGTGACCCCAACTAACCACAGCTTAGTGGACTCCTGTATGGAGATTCCTAATTTTAATTAGATCCATAATGTGTGTCATCTTGCTAAAGTTATGGCTGTCAGGCTCTCGATAATATGTCTGAATGCCCTTTCGGCCACACTTTGTGTGCCACAAGAGGCGTGGGGCTCTGCCTTGCTCCTCATATTTGGCTCTAAGTCTCCAACACAATACTCCAGTAAAGTCACTTTCTTCCATCTGAAGCCCAGCTCAACAGTCCCCAACTCTTTTCTCATTGTCTTCTCTTTTTTTTTATTTTTTTGGCCAACTCAGCCTGACCACGGTTCCCTGTGGCTGCCTAACCTTACCTAAGCAGGCGCTTTAGACTGCTGGTCGGAAAGCACATAGCCCCGAGTAGGTAGATCCTGCAGCCCCTTCTAGCAGGCAGTGGCTGTGTAAAGACAGAGGCCTTCGCTGCCTCAGCACCCCGTAAAGAATTATGAGCATGCATGTCTGTCTGGGAAGTGAGACAAGAGATTAGAGTGAAGCTGGCTGGAGAAGTAGGCGTGGCCTGTTGATTACAAAATCTCAGGACACATGTGCAGAGCAGTTCCTAAGGCCCTGTCTTGGACTTCTCTCCAACAGCACAGTTTTTCTGTAAGACAGCTGGGACCGGATGCTTGCCTGAGCAGGGGGTGATAAACAAAGCAAAGACCACGTTGAGTTTTTGCCACTGGGTTCCCTCTTGCATGAGGCCACCCTCTCTCGCTACAGGTGTACATCTTTATCTACTTTTTTTTTTTTGGTGGAACCAGAGTTTGAACTCATGACCTTGCACTTGCCAGGCAGGCACTTGTGCCATGGAGCTATCTCCCCAGCCCCTTTTACCTACTTTTACTTGGCCCAAATTCACTCTGCAAAAGTGATTTCTTTCCCTACGTGTTTTTTTTTTTTTTTTTTTTTTCTGGCTCAGCCCACCCTGAGGGCAGGGCTGGCACAGCATGTGGTGCTGGGGATCCAACCGTGGTTTCCTGCACCTGCCTAAGCTTGCCTAAGCAGGTGCTTTAGACTGCTGAGCTATCTTGCCAGCCCCTCTTTTCCTACCTTTAATACATGTGAAACTGTGAATGAAAGAAAGAAGAAAGAAATGAGAAAGAAAGAAAGAAAGACAGACAGACAGACAGACAGACAGACAGACAGACAGACAGACAGAAAGAAAGAAAGAAAGAAAGAAAGAACCCTCAGATCTCCCTGCACCCACAGGAGCAATCGCTCTCCAGCCCTGTGTATCACCACCACCATTAGGTGGAGAGGTTCTGGAGCCTCCTCCTAAGACACTCTGAGGGCCACCGCGCTCCTGTCACCTCTGCCTGTCCCTGTCCTCTGTGGGGGACCCTGTGGTTAAGAACACAGCCAAGAGGTCACAGCTCCAAATTAAGATCACCCAGGAATCCCTAAGAGATGGAGAGGGAAATAGGACAGTGTGAGATTGCCAGGACAGGCAGCTCGTGACCTCTCGGGGCTGCTTCTGCCCTCTGTGTTTGTCCCAGGCTGTGGCGTGGCACACGCTTACACAGGGAAGAAGTCTGTGACTTATGGCTCCCCTGGGAAGGAATGTACATGTCCTGGTTTCGCTAGGACCTTCATAGTTTAGCGTGGAGAGCTCGGTGTTCTAGAAAACCTTCTTGGACTGAGCAAACAAAACAACGAGACACGGGATCACGGCCCAGCACCTCGTCCCCACCCCAGGCTCTCAGACACCTCTCTGTAGGTGCCAAGGCCAAGCCCAACCCATGTACCCAGCTTCCAGTCTAGCTGAGCAGTTTTTTTTTTCTTCTTTTTTTTGGTGAGACCAGGGTTCAAACTCATGACCTTGCACTTGCCAGGCAGGCACTTGTGCCACAGAGCTATCTGCATAGCCCCTTTAGCTGAGCAGTTTTTATTCCTTCACACATTTATGTATGGCCATTGAGGATGACCTAGAACCTTAAAGCCTGAACCTTGGAGCCAGGCAAACCTGGGTTCTCATCCTAGCTGTGTGGCTTTGTATTCATTATTCAACCTCTCTGAGCTTTCATGTGTTCAACTTAAAATGGAAATAGTAAACCTCTACCTCACAGGTTGTTTAAGAAGTCAATAAAATAATGAATGGAAAGTGCTTATCTCTGAGCGTGGGATCTAGTAAATGCTTGATTAAATGATTAATCTAGTATTTGTTCCTCCAATAAACTATTTAACATGCATTCACTCTATTTGGGTCCTGTTCCAAAAGGACAGAAATAATCCTGCTGGAGCTGAAGCAGAAGGGATGCAGGGATTTAGAAGCCAACATAGGATGGTGAGGAGGCAAGACCACCTGGCCTTTCCTAGAGGGCTACCGGGGAAGGTTCCCAGAAGACATGCATTTTCCTAGATCTTCCCTTAAAGAAGATGGGGGGAGGGCTAGACATGGTGTTATGGACCTGTAGGCCCAGCACCTGGGGAGGCTGAGGCAGGAGGATCACAAGTGTAAGGGCAATTTAATGAAACTTTGTCTTGAGTTAAACAATAAATAAGGAAGGGGCTGGAGAGGTAGCTAAGTGGTAGAGCACCCATGGGTTGAATCCCCAGTGCCTAAGAAGGGGAAGGAGGAAGAGCCAGTACCAGGGAAAGGCTATCCCAGGAGGAGGGACCAGAATGAGCCGTACACGGGCTCCTGAAGCCCATCTTTCATTCAGGGCAAAAAGCTTGATTCAGTCCTGCTGCGTTTGGGCTGCAGGTGGAGGATACCAAAGGTGGCAACCTGAAAAGAACTACTTTCTTTAATAAAATAGAAAAAATATTTAGAGCTGGGAATATAGTTCAGTGGCACAGTGCCTGCCTGGTGAGCACCATGCCCCAGGTTGGATCCCTGGTACCACAGAAACTAGCAGAACAAAATGTTTAAACCCAATGAAATATTTGAACCCCAAAGTCAATATCATGCATAAGTGAGAAACACTTAAAGGCATTCAACTGTGGTAGAGAACAGCACAGAGTTTTGGTTTTTGGTATAAAGTCTCACTACAAAGTTCAGACTCAGTGATCCTCCTGTTTTCAGCCTCCCAAGCACTGGGATTATAGGCATGAGCCACCACTCCCAGGCTCATTTGCCATGTCAGTGCGCCCGTGGGGGTGGAGCCAGCTCTGCACACCAGGGATCGAACCCCTAAAAAATATTATTAATGACAACTCATTAGAATGTCTGAGTACATTGAAATTTAATAGTTCTCACTAATATAAGCAACCAGTTAGAAGATATAGTGAAAGAGAAGCTCCTGATTAGAATTGCAGCAAAAAAGAAGAAAATTTAGAAATCAATTTAGAAAAAAATGTACAGACTTTAGTGAAAATAAATTTTAATAAATTGCTGAGGGACACAAAAGAAGACCGGAGCATGTAAAA
Organism: Capromys pilorides; assembly: GCA_004027915.1. Lineage (NCBI taxonomy): Eukaryota > Metazoa > Chordata > Mammalia > Rodentia > Capromyidae > Capromys > Capromys pilorides. The sequence goes on along the minus strand of PVKN010011439.1, from coordinate 3,904 downwards.
TGCTTTTGGATGCAAGGAGTCAACATTACAAATATGCTAATTCTCCCCTGGGGTGTGTGTGTGTGTGTGTGTGTGTGTGTGTGCGCGCGCGCGCACATATTCTGATAAAAATAAGCAAGCTAATAAGCTAATTCTAAAGTCCATATGGCAATACAAACAAGGAAATTCTGAAAATTTTGAAAAAGAAGTATGGAGTGAGGACTAGGTTTAACAGATATTAGAGCACAGTCTAAATCTACAATATTTTAAACACTGCAGTCTTGGTGCATTTTGGACAGATGGATAAACAGAACAGAACAGAAAATTTGAAAGTATATTCGTAACGGGTAGGTCTATGAGCTCCAGAAAGATCTCTTCACGTGCTTGCCCACAGCATTGTGAAGATGGTCTCACTTGGAGACAGTCTTCGCAGATGCAGCTAAAATAAGTGAGGTCATCCTGGATTAGAGCGAATGGGATGGTGTCCCAGTCCGGTGAGTGACGTCTTCATGTGATGAATGACATTTGGACAGACATAAGCCTAGAGAGGAAGCAGATTGGAGAAAACTGGCTAAAGCCTAAGCCACGCGAGGATCACGTGGCCTCCTGAGGCTCTGGAGAGGGGAGGTATGATCATTTGTCTCAGCAGTCACTACAGGGAGTCTGTGGCTGACCTTCTGATTTCAAACTGGTGGTTTCCAGACAGTGGGGAGAATAATGTTCCATGGTTGAAGCTCCCCAGTTCCTTGTACCACAAGGCCTCCTCATCCCGTTTGGTTTTCCATACCTTCAGATACCCACAGTCAACTGAGGTCTGAAAATGGGAAATGGAAAATTCCAGAAATAAACAATTCATAACTTTTAAATAGCTTTCATGACAGTACATTGTTGGGATTGTTCAGTTTTATTATTAGTTATTCTTGTTAATCACTCATTTGGCCTAATTTCTCAGTGAAGTCTTTACTCTGCTGAGCTATCTCACCAGCTCCCTCTCAGTTAAGTCTTATAGGTTTTTATATGCAGAAAAAGTATATATATATACATATATCAAAAGATACATATAGATATATAAATATACTTGTATATTATGTGCATTTTGAGGCACCCACTGGGTGCCTGGGAACTCATCTCCTGAGGCTAAGCAGGTCCTCCTGTAATTTGTTAGGACATCCCTGGGAAACGATGAATTTAGTGTCTCACAAAAGTAACTTTGCTAACCAACAACAAAAGGATAGACTGTTCAATATTGCTAAGGCGGCTTGAAGGCCACCTGCAGAGAAAGAGTTGAATCCCTACCTCCCACCTACAGCCAAAACAAATCCTGGAATGAAGAAAGTCTGACATTACAGCCAAAAGTACCCTTTCAATGAAAAAATCTTTCTCAGTTATGAACTTAAGAGCAATCTATTAATGACAAGATGAATAAATTGGGCTACGTAAAATTATTTTAATTCTGTAGAAAATATAATAATATAAACAGTCAAAAGACACACAACATAGATATATTATATGTTATCAATAAAGGGCTGATGTCTTTGTTATTTTAATTGTTCCGACATATTAGGAAGGAAACAAAAACACAACCTAATTAGAAGATAGGTGAAAGATATAAACAAACAGTTCCCAAGAAAGGAAACGTAAATGATTCTGAGTCATATGAAAACATGGTCAGCCTCCCTTGTAGCAGGAGAAATGAAATTAACAGCTACGAGATAGCATTTTATATCTAAACAGATTGACAAAGATCAAAAAGTTTGATAACATGCTGTGTTGGCAAGAGTGTGGGAAAGAGGCATTCTCATTCATGGCAAGTGGGAAGGCAAATTGGTACAACCTCCCTGAGGAGTGATTTGGCAATATCGAGTAAATTAAAAATCCACATACCCTTTAACCTAGAATTTTTATTTCTAGGAATTTATCATGCAAATATACTTACACACATACAAGCGGATGGGTGGATGTGTATATTTATCACTGCATTGCTTAGAATAACAATAGATTGGAAACTGTCTGATTTCTCATCACAGGCGCCAGGGAAGTCCAGCGCAGAACATTTATTTGTGGAATACTGTGTACCAGCTTAAAAGAATTGGGTGATTTTGTACTGTATTTTCAACATGGGGGAAAAAAAAAATCTTTGTGATATGTAATTAAGGAGCAGAGGGAATAGAAGCAAGGAAAATGAGTATAATACTAAACAATTTGTGTAAAATCTATGGAAATGCCTTCACTGGCATAGGCTGTCTTTGGGAAGATATGCAAGCACACCTTTAATTTAAAAACTAGGCTGCCTAGTAGTGAAATTTCTACTTTATACCCATCCATATATACTGTGTGTCTGGGCTAACCAGGGGGAGAGATGGATATATATATATATATATATATATATATATATATATATATATAAAATAAAGAAAGCAAAAGAGTGAAAGGTATTCATCTGACGTATGATGATAATCTAGGGTTATCCATCTGTGAAATGGGAATGATAACATTGTATTTCTCTCCTCACAGGTAAATCTGGGAAGGGTATGTATGTGGGAGTTCACTGGACTATTATACCTTTTCAGTAAGTTTTCAAGATAAACAGTGGGTTTTGTTTTTTATTGTAATTGCTGGGAAAAACTAACCTTTTTGGCCAAGCATCCTGTACTCTGAGCATTACCGGACTAACACAAAGCCCGGGTAAGGAAACAGGGGACCTTGGTGAGTGGCCACCCACCCTGCGACTCACTGCAAGCCCCTTCCTTGTCCCAGGGTCACAGGTTAAGGGGACACTTTTCCTGGCCAGGGGCACAAGGAATGGCTGATCGGGGCTCCGAGGCCAGCTCTCTTAGATTTTGGGAACCATCTTGGGGGGCTTTCTCGCCGTGGGACGGGAGTGGGAGCGGGACGGAGTCAAGGTGCCAAACCGCACCCCCCACCCACCCCTGCCTGTGCCGGGACACGCAGGGAACCCCGGGCCTGGCGCGGACCCCATCAGATAAGGCGCCTCCCCCGCGCTGGCAGCCTCGGAGTCGGCGAGGAGTTTACGTAAGTGGTTGTTGATGGAAAAACAAATGCTCAGGCAGGCGTTTCCTGGCCTGCGCGAGGGAGCCGCGGGCCCCAAGCGCCGGCGCTCCCAGGGAGGCCGCGTCCGGACAGCTCCGGGCGGCGCGGCGCGCTCGGGGGTCCCTGAGCTGCCAGGCCACCCTGCAGGTGGGCGCAGCCCGGGAAAGCGGGCAGCTCCGGGGCGTTGGAGTCCTGGGCCTCCTGCGCTCCACCCTAGACCCGGAGCCCGGCAGGCCCGACCCTGGCATGTCAGCACCGCGGTGCCCGCTGCGTGCCCAGCCCTGCTCGGGGCAGCGGGGGTGATGAGATATGGGAACCAGGCAGGCACGGCGGGAGCCAGGGCCAAGAGGAAACCAGGGGGGGCAAGCTCGCCTGTGCCCGGAGCCTCCTCGCCTGGTACAGTGGTGGCGGGCCAGATCTGCAGAGTAAAGGGGTTGAAGCCAGGCCGCCAGAGCTGAATCTCCCCTACGCCCCCCACCCCCACCCCAGCCGTCCTGTCTGCCTAGAAGGAGGTGAATGGCCAGCGTTCAGATCCTAGCTCAGCCAGCTATGCGACCTCGTGGCCCCATGCCCAAATCTCTTTATATGGAGAGGGGGATTAGTACTTTATAACGAGTTCAAGTTTGGAGAATTAAGTGAGACATTCTGGGGGATCAATACAAAATCTTCATAAAATCTTCAAATCATGTTTAGTACAATGTCTAGCAAACAAGATCTTGTCCCTGTAGATACGCATTGTATGTTTTATATACAAACGTGCATTCTTACTTGGCCTTCCATCTCAGTACAGACCTTGCCCAACCTTCCTTCCTGGGCCTGTCCTAGTTTCTCTCTCTCTCTCTCTCTCTCTCTCTCTCTCTCTCTCTCTCTCTCC
>PVKN010011438.1:0-21669 GCA_004027915.1 Capromys pilorides | reverse complement strand
AAACATTTTAATTCTGAGTAAGGACAAAGCTTAAAGATGGCGACTGCTAGGTGAGACTGGAGATGGAACACGGAAGGGAAGTTCAGAGCCTTTCTCTGCCTGTCAGGAGCTGCAGTCTCCTGACTGCCTCATGGCCTCTGCCCTGCAACACCTTCCCTTAAAAGAGAAAATGAGAAAAAGAAAAAGGGTAATTAAGAAGATATGTAATACAACCATTGTTAAATTTTTTGTTCTTGTTTTGAGATTCTGTACTATATGTACTCTTGCTTGTTACTGTTTTTCTATATTTGTTTCTGCTGTTTTTACTCTTTAAAATAAAATGAAAAAAAAAAAAAAAAAGAAGGTTAAAAAAGCTTCCATGATCCACAGTTGCGCGGTTTGCAGGGCTCACCAAATCTCACCATCATAACCATTCCCTGTTAGGCATGTCCGGATTTATCTTTATAAAACTTCAAATGAGTGCTTTGGATTAGATACTTGAAGGATTCATGCAGGTAGAGCGCAGAGATGATTTTGCAAATGAGCTATGAAGGTAAAGAAATTTGCCAAATTTCAAATGGAAAATGGCCAAGCTCATAAGGTCACAGCATGGGTTCCTCCTCCTCCAAAGACAGGCACGTTTTCATCTTAATTCCATAATTTTCAAGAAATCAGTCAGACACTGAGCTCTAATATCCTGGCTAACGCTTCCAGCCCATCACAGAGGTGCACCTTCTCAGCTAAGGCCAAGTTGCCACTTGGTAGCCTAAGCCAGGATTTCCTTTGGTACAATTTGAAGATTGCTCTTGAGCATCCACTGAGGGTAGGACCCGGTGCTGCCAATATGCAGGGGAGTAAGAACGGATCTGGTCTCTGGCCTCAGGGGCTTCCCACACGAATTCAAGTAGCTCAGGGCACAGACGGAGCAAGGGAAACACAGAGGAGATTCCTGGTAGTGGAGAAGCAGAAAGACTTAAAGAGCAAGTGCAACCTACTGGAAAAAATCCAAGTGTGGTTCTAGTATTGCACAGTGCGATACTCAGTGTAGATGCTTACTTCACAGATATTAGCATATATAGTTGGTCAGGGTGAGAATTCTACCAACTAACTGCTAGTTTCGAAAAACCTTTTGGAAGGGCCAGGGGTATAGCTCAACAGACTAAGCACTTGTTTAGGGAAGTGCAGGGGCCAGAGTTCAATCCCTGGCCCCACCTGCCATGTCAGCCCCACTCTCAGGTACACTGAGACAGTGATAGAGTGCAGGTGTGGTGGTGTACATCTGTAATTCCAGCACTTGGGAGACAGGAAACAGGAGGATCACTGTGAGTTGGAGCTGTGTAGTAAGACCCTGCACAAAATAATAAAATAAAATAAACCTGTTGGAGATTCTTAGGACAATTGTCTTAACCATCCTGTGTATATAAGTGCCTGGTTTTGCCCCTGCCATGTTTTCTCTTTACTGTCTCTTCGTTGTTTAATCCTTAAGTTCTTGATTTCCATTTAGTTGTATTATACCTTTCCATTTCTTCTTTTGAGTTATTACACTAGGGAGACTATACAATATTTACACGTGTAGGTCTGGTTTATTTCACTTATGAGTATATGTTCAAGATACATCCACTTATATATGGAGTCTTTAAGTTTACCATTCTTCATGGCTGAGTAATATTCCATTGTATAAAAACACCACATCTTTTTCATCCATTCTTCAGGTGACAGGCATTTTGATTGTTTCCAAGATTTGGTTATCACAAATTGTGCTGCTATAAACATAGGTGCACAAATATCAGTATGATATGATGTTTTCAGTTCTTTTGGGGAAATTCCTAGTAGGGGGATAGCTGGATTGAATGGGATTTCCAGTCCTAGTTTTTTAAGGAATCTCCACACTGCTCTCCACAATGGTTGCACCAGTCTGCATTCCCACCAGCAGGGGAGAAGGGTTCCTTTTTCCCCACAGCCTCTCCAACATTTGTTGTTGGTTGAGGAGTCTAGAAAAGCATGGCGAATATCAGAAGGAATCTCCAGCAGGAGCAGCTGTGGACACCTGGTGTGGTGACACTCAGAGCCACATTTCCAGAGTGTGGGCACAGGCGCACACACCCCAGGGTGAGGGCAAGGTCAACGCCCCAAGTGAGTCACTTTCTTCCTTAAAGAACTATTACTAAATATATAAATGTTTGAATATTTACTTCATGGCTGCTTATTATATCAATTCTTCCTAACTATAATTAAAAACAAAAATATAGGTAGGATACTATTATTTTATATTTATAATAACATATCAATGATAATTTGTTAAACAATAACCAATATTCTGTCACCTTTAGGAGAGAAGAGAACAGACCTTTGCCCATTTTCTCCACTGTCATGTAGGCTTGCATTCTAATTAATAGATACCTTCGATCTTTTCCTAGAAAGAGTAGGCTTGTGCATATATGAAAATGTGACTTAAAAAATTAATATGATTGTTATTTCACATAGTATTAGAAGAATGAACACACTATAAGTGAAGAAATATCCAATGAAGACTTTACATTCTATAAGAAAGCAAGGAAAAAATACTTTTAATATGCTGAGGTTAACTTGTCATTCAAAATTCTGTCTGTCTGGTTACGTCCCTGACCCTGAGTACAAGCTACAAACTACCACCTCAAGGGACCAACCATCATGGTGGCTAGGCCAGTCAGGAATATGAAATCAATGCTAGAAAGAAATGTGATGGGCAGTGACATTGCTACCAACGAGGACATGTCTCCCTTGAGCCACCAAAGCCAGGGTGACTCCATCAAAGGGCGATCGCATGATGCATGGAGTCAATGGTGATTTGTAGAGTTGTGGAACCGAGCATGTCCTGAAAGCCCTAGAAATTCTGTGTGGAGAACAGCATCACAAGATGTCTCCTCCTTGGGGAAGGGCACCACACCTCCCTGAGGGGAAGCAAGGCCACAAACGCTTAGCAGCAGGACACGAGGTACTCAGGGCACAGTGACCCCTAGTGAAGTATTGGACACATCCCTCTAGTGCTAAACAATTATTCCCTACCAAAACTTAAAAAGTTACTGTACACACTATATGTGTACACTATATCTATATCTATATATCATATATATAATAGATATCTATATGAAATAAAACATATTTCATATATATAATATGAATATAAATATGATATGAAATATATTTTAATCAAAGTTATTGGTACAGTTCAGATATACGTAATCATCACATGCATTGCAGGGAGTCTGAACCTCACGTGCTAGATCATAGCTCTTCTTTTTCCCACTCCCCTCCCCTCTCTTCAACCCAACAGAAAGCACCACAGCGACAGCAATGAGTCTGCGCCTCTTGAGCTCAATGTCCTCAGCCCCTCAGTTAGAAGATGCAGATTAGAGGACCGGATCCAAAGACAAAACCTAATGGTTTTCTGCATACAAAGGATGGATCTAATACACAAAGAAATTCATAGACTTAAAATTAAAGACAGGAAACAATAGTCCAGGGACTGGAGAGATAGCTTGGTGCGCTAAGTACCTGCTTGGAAAGCTCAAGGACCCAAGTTCAATTCCTGGAACCACATGATGTGCTAGCTGCAGAACCCTGAGTGCACCATGCCAGCCACCAAAACCAGACATGGTGGCACACGCCTGTAATCCCAGCACTGGAGTTATAGTGATCTTCCTGACACAGGAAGATCACTACAATTCCAAGGTGTGTAGCAAGACCTTACACCAAATAAATAAATAATAGATTTTTAAAAACAGCCCATGTGCCATGACCCCAAAAGCAAACAAATAGCAATTTTGCTATTGTCAGTGTGGATTTCGAGCCAAAATTGATCAGAACAGGCTTAGAAGGTCACCAAAGAGCTGGGGAGACAGTTCAGTGGCATCAGCACCCACATGCAAGCACAAGGTCCCACACACACAAAAAAGTCACTGATTATTACTTAAGGGAACAATTCTACGGAGAGAAGTAGCAACTGCAGATACATGGACGATAAACACGGAGACACTGAGCTGCATAAAACAAACATCGCTGGACAGAAAACATCAAATAAACACAAACGTAATTGCAATGGGGGACTTCAACACCCACTGCCACAAACAGAGCAACTGAACACAAAGATCAGTCAAGACACAGCAAAGCTAAGCCACAGCTTAGAGCCAGAGGGCTTGCACGGACAGCTGCGGAGCGCTCCGCTCTGCCACGGCAGGACACGCTCTGCCCAGCAGCATGGCGAATGTTCTCAGAACAGAACACACGCAGCGCCTCCAGGCTGCCCGAGCAAATGCAAGAGAATCGAAGGGCACTGGAATTAGAAGTCAATCACCAAAGAAATCACAGAAATTGTATAAACATTTGGGCATTAAATAGCACAGCCCTGAATATTCAATAGGTCACAGAAGAAATCAAGGAAGAAATTAAATAATTCCTAGAATCAAATGATAATGAAAGTGCGACACACCAGAACCTATGGGACACAAGAAAAGCAGTCCTAAGACAGAAGTATATTGCTATGAATGCGCATGTAAAGAAAAAACACAAAACAAAGAGCAAGCTAAAATAAATAACCTAATCATGCACTTCCGTGTCAAGGACAAACAAGATTAGTCTGAACTTAACCCTAATACAGAGAAGGAAATCATAAAGCTAAAAGCGGAAGTAAATGAAATTGAGAATAAAAAGCAATCAATAGTTGATGGGCTGGATCTTCGAAAGAATAAACAAAACCTTAGCCAAAGTTACTAAAAGAAGGAGAGCAAAGGACCGTATCTACGCAACTAGAAATTGCAGTGGGTACCCCTGAGACCCAGAAGATCATCAGTAACTGCTATGAAAAGTTATACCCACACAAATGAGAAAATGTAGACTAAATGGATAGATTCCTAGACATGTGCAAATTACTAAACCTGAACCAATATATGAAAGCCCTGAATAATTCATTAACAAGCAGTGACAGTGAGGCATAGTAAAGAACTACCATCTACGAAGAGCTCAGGACCCAATGGATTCATCGCTGAATTCTACAAGAGCTTCACAGAGGATCTGGTGCTAACACTCCCCAGGCCCTTTGTGAGATTTAAAGGGAAGAAGTACTTCCAAAATCATTCCTAGTTACCCTTACCATGATTCCAACACCAGATAAGGACTCAACTAAAAGGAAAACTATGGGCGAATCTCTTTAATGAACAGAAATGCAAAACCCCTCACCGAGATACTGGCACACAGAACGCAGAAAATCATGACTAAATAGGACCCAAGGGTGGCTCAGCCCATGCAAATCCATACCGGTAATGCACCACGTAAGCAGAAGCAAGGACAGAGCCACACAGCCAGCTCAACAGGTGCAGAAAGAACCCCCGACAGCTCCAGCATCCATTCACGATAATAGCCCGAAGAGAACAGTAATTGAAGAACCTTCCATCATTTTGATTAAAAGCCACTTATGATAAATCTACTGTCAACATCATGCTAAATGAGGAAAAGCTGAACACTTGCCCTCCAGAACAAGGAACAACAAAAGAACTATCACCACTCCTGTTCAGTACAATACTTGAAACATTAGCCGGAGCAACAACAGGAGAGAAAGAAATAAAAGGGTATGGATAGAAGAGAAAGAGGTCATTGCTTGCTCGTGACCTGATCCTTTATTTAGAAGGACAAAAAAATCCACCAAAGACCAACTTTAGCAATGTAGGAGAATACAAAATCAGCACACAAAAATCTATAGCATTCTTGTACATCAGTAATGAACTCACCAAGAAAGTAATTAAAAATGAATACCCTTCACAATAGCATCAAGGTAAGTTAAATAATTGGAAAAGACAATGAAAAAAAAGAATAGGCAGACTTAATGGTATCAAAAGGACCTTACTAACTAAAGCACTATGTAGATTTCATACAATCCCAACCAAAATGCCAGCAGCATTCCTCACAGAGCTAGAAGACACTATTCTAAGACATCTATGAAACAAGAGAAGCAGAAGAGCACAAATAATTCTGACAAAAAAGACAGAGGAGGTATCATAATCTGGAATTTCAAGTTATACTACAAAGCTACCATGCCAAAACAGCATGGTCCAGACACAGAACACAGTCACATCTGTGAAACAATGCCACATGCAGAAACGACCCCAGGCACATTCAGCCCTCTGATTGTGGACACAAGAGCCAAAAATTATGTTGGGGACAACCTAGCCTCTAAGGCAAATGGTGCTGAACAAACTGGTCGTAGAATGCAGAAGATGACATCTAGACCTACATCTGCGCCATGCTCCAAAATGGATCAGTGACAGAGATGTTAAAGCAGTAATACTTAATCAGATGGAAGATACAATAGACAGAACTCTTGAAGACTTAGGTACAGAAAAGGACTTTCTAACCAGAGATATAATTGTAGACTGTGAGTGGTGACTCACACCTGTAATCCCAGCCCTGGGAGGCTGAAAACAGGAGAATCTACCAGTCTGAGCTACATAGTGAGATCCTGTACCAAATACATAAAAAAAGAGACACAATTGTACAAAAATAGTACCAAGAATCAACAGATGAGAGCATATCAAGTTAAAAAGCTTCTGCATAGCCAAGTAAATAATTACCTGAGAGAAGAGACTAGTTACAGAGTGGGAAAAAGTAGGGTACTTACTCTTTTGATAAGGGAATAATATCCAGAATTTACAAAGAAGTCAAAAAGTCAGATCCCAAAGCAAAAGATCTCATCAAAAAAAAGTGGGCACTGAAATTAATAGACACTTCTCAGAGAATCACAAGGGACCAATAAACACATGAAAATGCTCAACACCTCTGGCCACTAGGGAAACGTCAGCGAAAACAACACTGACATTCTGTCTGGCCCCAGAAAGAGTGGGTATCATCAAGGAATCCAATAACAACAAATACTGGTAAGGCTGTGAGGGAACAAAGGAAATCTACACCATCAGTAAGAATATAAACTATGAAGCCATTGTGAAACCAGTATGGTAGTATCTCGATAAACTAGTGAGAGAAATGCCCCCACCTGGGTCTTGCTCTCCTAGGTGTCCTCCCACAGAGCAGAGACATCATGTGACAGTGACACCTGCACAGCTGTGCTTACCGTGGCCTGGCCGGTCCGCGCCGAGTCTTGGAAGCAGCGTGCACGCCTGTCCAGCAGCAGACGAGTGGGGAAAGAAAATGTGGCACAGACGCACAGTGGACACCTGAACACCTTGTAGACCCTTCCCTAAGAGTACAAAACTAAATCGCAGGTGGGGCAAAGAGCCCCTTCTACATCACAGTCCTCACCAGCCTTGCGGAGGAGGGAAGGGCGCGCAGGTCCCAGCACTCAGGCGATGGCCAAGCGGGAGCTGCACATCCAGCGCCTATCCTTCTGCAGCAGAGCCTACACCCAGGACCAAATCAGAGCGTGAGTGAGCTCAAGGCTCCTGAGGCTCCAGAAGCGCCTGAAGGAAGGGGATGGCGGTCAGCCTCTGCGACCGGAAGAGAACTGTCACATTTGGAGTTTTACACACCCGCGGCGGGGGAAGACAAGAACTCCTGGGATGGTATTTTCCATTCTTTGTTTACTCACAAGAATTCATGGCAAATAGAGGGAGACGTGGTTACAAGTACCGCACGGAGAGCGCGTCCAAAGCGCTTTGATCTGATGCTGATTTTCAGTCGCAACCAACTACGGGTTCCTGGTGGCGACGGCCAAGGCTTGGGCATGCTCTGCCGCCGACAAGACCCCCGCAGTGCAGGAGTTTTGTCCTTTTGGTGAGATGAGGTTACCCAGAAATAGACCTGTAGAAGCAAGAGGCGGGGGCACGCACAGAGCAGTGTCCAGTCTATAAAAAGCTGTCAAGACAGTCACAGTCAGGGGCTGAGGAGACAGCTCATTGGTCCAAGCACCTGCCTGGCAAGCACAAGGACCCAAGCTCAATCCGCAGCACCACATGCGGTGCTGGCCCCAGAACCCCAGGCATACCATGTGGCCCCAAAACTGGCTGTGGTAGTGCACACCTATAATCCCAGTGCTGGGGAGGCTGAGACAGGAGGATCACTACAAATCTGAGCTGCTATGTGAGATCCTGTCTCACATAAATAAATAAAAATAACAATTTTTTAAAGAGAAGATAATCAGACCAGGTGTAACAGATAGGCAAGCATGTGTACTAGCCCAGCTAGGAAATCCAGGTGGGAGCTTGCATGCCAGGGTCAGACCCAGCCAGCCTCGTGACCTATATCACAGGCCCAGGAGAAACCCAGAGTGGGAGATCTGCCGATCACACAGGCCACTTGCACAGGGCTTGCAAGGACACAGGAGGGAAGATGCAGGCCTCTCCTGGTAGACCCAGGATGGGCACTACACTGGAGGCCATGAGTGGAGAGGAACTATTTCCATTCTGCTCCCATTGGTGGGGAGGGGATGTTGGGTGCATGGCTAGTATTGCATGTGCTGGCCAGGACCAGGAGGGCCAGGTGAGCCTGGGGTCGCATGAGCCTGGGGTCGCCAGCCCACTCCCCAGAACTGGGTTCCTGCCCTCTTGAGACACACAGACACTGGCATATGGGAGACTGTGACCCTGCAGCCTGCACAGTCTGGGCCTACAGAAGCAGCAGATGGGAGAGAAAATGCCCGAAGGGAGCTGCTCCAGGCCAGAAGCTCCACCCTGAGGACCAGGAGCAGCCTTCAAGGCTCGGTGCTGCATGGCACCTCAGGCCAAATGCCGCTGTTGCAAAGGATGAGTATCCGTAAGTTTTATGAATCATTCTCCAAAATTTCTATCCTTTCTTTAGAAATTTCTTTCATTTAAACATTTCTGTAAGTCCTTTTTTTCTTTAAGTAAAATCCAGATTTTTATAATGCATCAGCTTGATATATTTTATAATACGTGCTGCTGGAGTTAATGAAAATCTTAGGATGAAGCTTATTACTTAAATTATTTTAAAGTACATTATACAGCTCATGGAAAACTGCCATTTTCCCCTTAGGATAAACCACTTCCCCTGGCTTTGCATAATAAATTCTAGCAAAAAAAAAAAAACTAGCAATTCACAAATTCAAGCATTAGGGATCGCTTTGTCCCAGTGAAAGGTCCAGTCAATTGTCTGTCTCAGCTAAAACGTACTGAGTCTCTATTCTGCAGACTATTGTGATCCAGGACACAGGCTGAACCAAAATGAACCACATGCAAAATCTCCTACACAGGAGTTTGTGAACCTTCCTGCTTAGCAGTTCAAACAGAGAGAAAACACAAGAAAGAACAAGGTTTAGCCTGGAGAGGGCTGTGAAGGACACCGCTCCACATTAACAGACCACTTGATGACTTGGGATGAACCTTGATACTACGGCAGGACACACCCAAAAGCAGCTGGTGTCATTCCTTTCAGAACTGACAGCAGTTTTCTTGCTCTTGGCTTGAGGGAAGCTCCTCCCCACCCCCACTCTAGGGAAGAAAGCGGGCTCCTGCCTTCCGCTGGAAGTGGGGGCGAAAGTGGGAAAACAGGGCAGGAGCTGCCGGCTGGCTCTCCATCTAGAAAATTCCTGGTAACTTTGGAAGGAAGGCTCTTCGAAAGGGCCCGCCATGTCCACCCTGCCCTGCCTCCCTTGGGCAGTACCGATGGCCCTGCACACAGAGGCCACTGCAAATCAGAAACGTCGATTCAGCTGCCCCCAGGGTGTCTACAGCGCTGATGCATAGTACAGAAGCAGGAAATACTCACTGACTGAGCTAAATCAAATGTCCTCCCTAATTTATAAGACAGTTTCTGGTCTGCTCTAAAAAGTTCATTTTCTTTAATGCTTCTGTGAGCAAAATAAATCAAAGAAGAAAATCTTGCCCCTGGTAATCCTTTCTGTGTCATCTTAGCCACAGCCTCCTCTCTTAGCAACTAGCAGCTTTATGCACGTGAGCCCGGTACCCTGGTGCCCTGCCGTGGGCACACCTTCCAAGCCCTGGGAGACCAGGGCAGGCCCTTGGATGCCTTGTACATGAGGAAGCCTTTCCTAAAGCTCCTCTGAGAAAGCTGGAACAGCAGTTTGGCAATTTGGCAGTTCAGTCCCTGAGGCATTTCAGCAAAAAGAAAGTTCTCAAACTCTAGACTGGGGAAAAGCAGTGTGAGTCATCCTGCTCGCAGAGCTAGGAAAGTGATGGGGCTTTGGGGAGAAGACTGTTTCAGGGGTGGACGTCATTCAGGCGTCTCTGCAGGAGCTGGAAGTGTCATCCTCCCTGTTCCAGACAGCGCTAATGAACGGGCTGGGCTTGCGGCACCCTTCCCAGGTGATCCTGCTCCTAGGCCGCAGTGACTGGGCAGTATCTGGACCTTGTCTCCAGGGCGGGCTTGGAGCTGAGACTCAGAGACTTTGAGCCTCCAGCAGGCCCTCAGATAATAGGGGCTTCCACCCAGAGGTGCGTGCACAGGGCGGCAGGGCCATTCCTGCCCCTGTCTGCACTGCTGTTGAGGTTCACAGAGACCCAGAATGGAGCAGATGCGCCAGAGAGGCAAACCCAGCAGCCCAGAGGGAGACAACAAGAGTAGTCAGCTCCACTCTTACCAACTTCCAGTTGTCAACTCCATTCACTCCAAGCCCAATTGTCCATTCATTCCTATATTAAATAAATGTTATTTCCCAGAGCTAGCTCTACGTTGCAGTTAACAGTGAAGTGCACCGTCCTCAAGAACGTATTCAGGGCCTTCCAGATAGCTCAGCAGACTAAGTGCCTGCTTAGGCAAGCTCAGGGACCGGAGTTTGATCCCCAGTACCATATGCCACACCAGCCCTGACCCTGGGTGTGCTGAGCCAGTGACCCAGACCCAGTGTGGTGGCACACCTGTAATCCTAATGCTGGGGAGGCTGAAAACAGGAGACTCACTATGAGTCAGAGCTGTGTAGTGAGACCTGTACCAACTACATAAATTTTTTAAAAAGAACATATTCCAAGCTGCCTGATAGCTCTTTCTGTGAAATCCAAACACCAGTGGCTCATCTGACATAAGATCATCCCCCATACAAAGACAGCTGAAAGTTACTCTTGGATTAAGAACACGGTGCCTTCCCTCAAGCTCAAGAGCTAGAGCCCAGCTCACCAGCCAGATGCCAGCTGAGCGAGCTTTGCTTCTCCGGGCCTGGCCAGCTGTTGCGGATGCGCCCTACAGTGCTAACAGGGTGTTCTGCTCCTCTCCAACTGCTAGGGAAAGGCAGGAAGCCCAGGCCCTGCTAGTGCTGCCCAGAGTCCCAGCTCGGTCACAGCCAGGGCCCGACATGAAAGCCATGGCAATGACACCAAATTACCCAGGAGTGCCCAGCACCCTGAGAGAAATAAAAGAATCTTAGGAACAGGAACACAGCCACGAGTGGCATAGATTCCAAAGCCATCACAGTGGCCTTCCAAGTCCTTGGCTAAGCCCGTGGCTGGGGTAATCGGGTGAAGTGCCATATGTGCTGGGGCTCCCTGTGGATTTTTGCTAAGTGTATTAAAGATCTTGCCTGTGAGTCATCTTATTACTTTTATACTACTTCATTTATTCTCCTCCAATAAACTTTCAAAGGCAAGATAACGCCAAGAACTCTCTTTTATCCTCCACAACATTTGGCGTAGCCCTGGCCACATGGAGGGAATTTGAAAAGCCGCATTTAACTGAACTGATGTAAAGGTCTGTTTCTCAAGTGGGATTGAGAAATTCTGATTCATCATACCGGAGAACCTAACAGCCCAGTATCTTGATGGATGGGAGAAAAAATGTAGAAGCTCAAGGGAAAACATTTCCTCTACCCCGAGCTCTAGCCCTAAACTGATTTCCTAGTCTTTGTTGCCATTTCCCCCAATATTATTTAGAACTTTTTTACAACATGCATTTCTGCCAGGCCAAGCATCTCCTACACACGCACACAAAGGACAGCATGCTCCTCCCTGGAGCAGAGCCACTCCTCTGTTGGCCTTCTGTTAATGGGGCACACAGTGCTTTGCATAGCTGCTGTGCACCCTGGACACTTCACAAGTACTCACTGCTGTGAGCAGCTGCTGCTAATAGACGCCTTGAAGTAGCCTGGGACTGCAAGTGAAAAAGTCTCAAAAGCTCTTTTTAAAGAATGTAGCAGAAAAGAAATGCCACGGCCATCATTCCTCCTCAACCGCTGTACTGGAGTTTGCCCCTGGAACCACTTTCCTTGGGTTTGGGGCTGAGCTCTGACCGCGTGGATCTCCACAGCTCCCGTGTGCATGGCCACAGCACTTCTCTCAGGTGGCCTTGCCCCCTTTGCTCCTCAGATGTATGAACTCCTTCCTAACCAAAAGTAAACCCAACCGGCTGGCTTCCTCAGCCTCTGGGATGGGACTGAAGGGCTCTGGTCATCCAGCCTCAGCTCGCCACCACGTCCCTGTGCCCACCTCCTGGCTCTCCATGCCTGGCCCCTCAGATCAGAAGGAGCCTTCTGTGGCCCGTGGCCTTCCTCATTTTCTTCTTTCCTTCTGCACTTTTCAGGTTTCTTTTAAACAGATGTTAATGAGATCTGCTTTAACTCTAAAGAAGCAAGAAGAAGTTTATAATCCACACATGGAGACTTGTCACTTAAGCCATTAGAGCACCGTCTGGCACACAGGAGGATTTGGGAAAATTACGTGGAAGCTGACGACTGAGCTAGACATTAAGGTTCCCACTTCTGTCATCCAAACACGCTACCCTTGGTGGTGGTGGCCTCCATTGCTGCTTAGCAATATGAAGAAGAAAACTCCTAAGATTAACTTACTATCCTACAGCGTTCTTTCACTTGGATATAAGTGACTTGGCAAGGAAGGCGAGAAAACATAGTTACGTAGTTTTTGGAATCTTCTAAATGTAGGTTTAAGTCTTTGTTTTCACGGCTCATTATATTTACCATTTTCATGTAGCAAAAGTACCTAGTAACATTCTAAAGGTCATCATAAAAGTAATAACAAAAGCATAATCCTGTGTCATCCTGGGATACTTTATACTTTTTATTGCTGAATTTTAAAAATTGAAAGTAAAAAGTCTAAACTCATGCTGAAATATAAATATTTATTTTTGTACTACTAATATGTTTTTTAATTATCACATATGACTAACCAAACACAACTGGCTTTGCATTTGGGAAAAAGTTTATGGTTTATTCCCCTTACGGAAATATCTCTATAATTACTTGATACTGAAACTTAATATTCTACTCTTAGAGATAAGGCTTTAGATTTAATATAAAGTTTCGCCCAAAAACACTTTAAAGCAGGTATTGGAGTGAGAGAGCCATTATCAGACAGGAGCACTGTAAAGAGAATTAGTTTATCAAATGTATTTCACTGATAACACAGTTCATGGAGGTGACTGAGGAAATGGGCTTCTTAACAGTTAAGAAAACACCAACAGAGAGACAAGAACTGGCCTGGATAGGGTTTTGATTGGCAGGGGCCAGACGTCGAGGAGTAAATACAGAGTTTGAGGTCTTTTCGGGCAAGAGGAGCCCATGTAAAGTAAGAGGAGAAATCCAAAAGGCAGGACAAAGATGATCACAATTTTTCCGTGTCCATTCCCAAGCTCTCCTGAGGGGAAGCTACGGTCCTTATTAAAACAGCCGAGAGTCAGGAATCATTCTGGAGCCAGCACAGAGGGTAAACACTCCACAGCTCTTTCCTTTAGTTACAGTACAGTTAAATACTTTGCTATCAAACTTACTACGGTCTCTAAAAACAAACAAATAAACACTGCTATTACTTTATTGGGATCTAAAAAATCAACAAAAGCAGGAAGACTGCAGGCAGGAGCGGAGAGTTGCAAAGAATCTAGCAGGAGGCTCCCGGAATCTCTTCCTCATTCTTTGCCCCTACAGGCGAAGTCGAGGCTGCGAGTGGGAAGGTAGTGGCAACAGACACAAAATGTCCAAGGGAGCGCTGTATTTTTAGCCATAGAAATCAGAAAAAGTAGATCCGTTGGGAGGAAGAGTGTAAGGAATCCAAAAGTACTGAGAGCTAGAAGCAGCAATCCCCCTCAGGGGTGGTGAAGGCATGCAGGACCCTCTCTGTGGGCACAAAGGTTAAGTCGCCCCAGCAGCTGAGCAGCAGACAGGTAGGTTAAATGTTCGTTGGGCTGCTGTGACAAATAAGTGGGTTAGGGTAGCAGTTCGGGCACTCAGGGTCCAGCGAGTCCACCCTCCCTACACCTCACAGCTCAACCCCACCTGCCACATGGGAAAGAGCAGGATGGACCCAAGTGGGTGGAGGAGAGGATTTGCAAATAGGTCTGAATCGTGGGCTACGTAAGATCCACGTTACCGAAACCTAAGCCAGGCTCAAATTTCATTGAAAATACCTTCAGGATTGACCCGAGACGCGGACGTGAGCCACACCTCAAGAAGACGTGGCGATGGAACACGTGGCCTTAACCCAGTGGAACAGTTTGTCTCCCAAACAGCAACCTTCTGCAGGAAATTATAACCAGACCCGGAACCCGCCCAACACATGTTTATTGTCCAGAATAAAATCCAAAGTGACTCAGCGTGCCAAAAACTAGGAACTCTTGTCCAATTCTCAGGAAAAGAAAGGATAAGTAGGCGCCATTCCCAAGACGGCAGGAGTGCTGAACCACCACGCAAGAGGAGGGGCTCTTAGGAAAAGGACAGCACACTTCAGTGAATGAAAATGCACGCACTGGGAGAGGACTGTGTGCTGTGAAACACAATCAACTAGAAATTTTGAACAAATAAATCTGAAATTTAAAAGCTCCTTGATGAGATCAATATGGCAGAGAAAATGAGCTGCAGACAACAGAGAAAATGTTTAATGAATCTGAAGATAAATCAGTAAAAATGATCCAATCTGCAGAAAAGAGAGCAAAACATTTTTAAAACTTAGCAGAGCTGAGATATTATCAAAAGGTCTACATAGATATTGGACCCCCTCCAAAGCAGCAGACAAGAAGATTGGGGTACCTGAAAAAATAATGGCCAAAGTTTGTAAGTCTGATAAAGGATATAACAAGTTCAGGAAGTCTAACACTTCCTAATTTGAAGACAATGTTTATGGGTTTTCCATTCATTTTATATCAGCTTCTTTGGGGGGATTATCTTTTCAAAACGTGTTTAGTATAACAAATGACCTTGGGTAATGGAGATAGTATCTCCCTGGGAGGCAGAGGGTAGCCTTGTTTCAGGGCTATTACAATAAAAAGATAATATGGGCACAGCTGGGCAGGTTTGTAATCCATCCCCCTTGAAAGTGGAGGCTTTCCTCAGCTACAGTTCAAATCCCTGCTAATCCCCCGTGGACTGTTCCACATGGCACCACGGGAATTCGGAAGGCAAACCCACGCAGATGTGTAGCTCTGCCCCACAGTACCATGAACCCCCAAGTTCGTTGTCTCTTCCCCAGGAAGAGGCCTTATCCACCTCAAAACTGCTTCAGGCCAACCTCTCACCTGGCAAACGGGGCAAAACCTCAGGCCCTTCCTTAATGATTCCTGCTCTCAAACAAGTTCATCTCAAAAAACAGGACTAATGACGGTTCCTAGACTCACTGTAATCTACATGCTGAATATAACATAAGGAAAAAAATCTTGGAAGCAGCTCAAGTAAAAACGATGACATCCACAAGATCAGGGATTGGAATTACATGGATTTCTCTTATCAGATAATGAAGGCCAGAAGGCAGGTGTACGGTATCTTTAATCTGCAGAAATAGGACAACTGTCGACCCAGGATTCAATAGTCAACAAATATTAGGTAGAAATGATGACAGAAATTCACTAGCAGCAAACACAGTCTACAAAGAACGATGGATTTTTCACATTGTAAGGGGAATAACACCCAAGAGAACATGACTCTATAGAGAAAAACAAATAATAGAAATGATAAATATATAGAGTAGTATGAAATATTGTTTTTCTTCCTAAACTCTTCTGAAAACAACAACTATGACATTGTGATTAGATTTTAGTGCATGTAGATATTATATACATACATATATATATTATCTATAATATAAAGGAAATTGGGGAAAAGGAGCTGTAGGTCTTAATTTTCTTTATTTGTCATGAGGTGCTATATTAACCACAGCAGATCATGAAAGATTATGAGCACAGAGACACTCCTCACTAAACCAATAAGCATCTAGGTCATTAAACGAATTGGTTGCTAAGGGTGGAATTGTATATAGCTATGGTCGTTACAATACTTAGAGCAAAGGCGTGGTCAAAGGAAACTCCAACTTGACAATTGTCCTTTTACTTGCATCTCTTCCATGCAATGCCAGGCTGCGTAAGAGAGCATGAAGCTACAGTACTACACCATACTATACAGTCAGCAGAACTCATGGCATTGTCTGAAAAGAGCACCGAACCAAGAAAAGACAGGACGCTCTACCAACAAGTGTGCAGAGTGGTACAAAGTAAAATACTGGCTTCCGTCCAAGCAGTGGGTCAGAAGTCGCAACGGCACACACCATGGTTCTAAGTCCAAACAGGAGCTAAGCGGGTAGGTGGTTAAATGGGGAATGTCTTACAAACAAGGGATAGAGAACAAATAAGAAGAAGATGGACTTAAAGCCAGCCAATCAATGAACATTATTAAAAAACGAATGGTGGACTTCCACAACCTGGAAGGACCTTACTCAAGGGAAGCGGAATCACACTAAAACTGAAGCCAGAGCAAGCCACGGACATGAGCCTTTAAGTCACAGCAAAATAAACAAATAATAATAATAATAATAATAATAATAATAATAATAATAATAAATTTCAAATTTCTACATTTCATTAGAAATGGAAATTTTTATGTATGACTATATGCTTGTTAGAAGATATATTGATAATATTAGCAGATAATAAAAGAGGATTTCCTTAAACAGGAGTCATTTTAACCTAAAGTGTTGGACACAACCCGATGAGAGAAATGGAATGAAAATACAAAGTTTAGAAGAAATAGGAACACTGTAAAATTATTGTTAAAGAAGAACTTGCCCAAATATTTTAATTGGATGACGGCAAAGTCAAAGCACATCACAGTAGCCACATTTTAAGTATATTAATGGTTTCTTTAAATATATCCATACCTATATGCTGGAAATTACATTCTTTGCCTCTATAGGAGTTGGAACAACTTTAGATTTTGGACAATGACTTTAAAACTGTGCCATTTAAAACTCTACAGCATTTAACAGCTTACAGTGTGACGGTGTTAGAGTCAAACTCTACAGAGTTTGGGAATCATTTTAAGGTTGTTCACATAGAACTTACAGGCTGCTGCGAAGGGGAGAGGCAGACTGCTAAGCTATGAGATGCAGGGCTGGGTCAGGGAGGGACAGGACAGGGGGCAGGCAATGCCTTCCTTTCTGGATGTGTGAACCACACACTGCAGCCAGCAGCACCCTGACTGCTGGCAGCACCCTGACCGCCCTCCCTGGTGAGAAGGAGGTAGCACCTGCCATGGGCTGGGCCTGGGTTCCACTGCTCTTCCCAGAAGTGACCCTTTCATCCTTCGGGAAGCTGAGCAAACCCCACACAGCTACCTCGCCCTTGCTGCCTACAGTGCTGGGAATGCTAACGTGGGTTTCCTCTGCCTCAGGACCAGCAAACCTTCAGCCAGGACCTCCACAACTGCAGCAGGCTCACCTGCTGTACGCTGCCCATAAAGTCTGCAACCTTTGTACCAAATAGCTTTCCAGGAAGAAAATGTGAAATTACACAAAACAAGAAGCTGACTGCTTCTTCTTGGGTCAAAAGCACCTGTGCCTGGCTTTACTAGGACATCACAGCGTCTGAGTGGCGCTGCTCCAATGTGGAGGGCATCGCTCTCTCTAGACACTGAGGACCTTGAGGGTCAGGCAGGAGCGGCAGAGCATTTGGGCCCCTAGGGCAAACCTCCTCAGGAAACACTTCACCTACACTGTCTGTAACCCTGTCTTGAACAACCCAGCACCACACCGTTCTGTTCCAGCAAAGGGAAGGCATATGACTTATCATCTTGTGCTACGTTATGATGCACAAAACCACTCTATTTGTTGTTTGGCCAGGAATGCATGGAAATTTTTCTATCAAGAAGAAAAAAAATGAAAAGAATGATGGACCAGGATGATTATCTTGGACAGCTGTGGACCCATGGCATCCACACTGGATGCCTCCGTGCAGGGTGTACACAGGCACCGCCCCTGCCCAGGGCCAGAGTGTATATCATTCCTGGCTCCAGGCAACCCCGGACCAATAACCAAAAGTCATTGAAAATGAAGTTCTCCTCCGAAGACCTCTCCCTGAGCTTTTCCTGGTCACCGGAGGCAGGGGATGACCCAGTTCTCCTGCCTAATTCTCAGTAGCCTAGTTCTGAGCCAGAAACACAGGGGAGCCCCTGAGAGCTCAATTTTGTCTCCTGCATTCTCTCCCTGATCCTCTAGTCACCTTAGGTCACTTTAGGAGCTGTCATCGCTGACCACATCCCCTTCAGATGGCCAGTGCATGCTCCGCCTGATACACCTGTGAGCCTGTCCAGCTTCCATGCCCGAGGGTGTGGAGCACCTCACCAGAGGCTGCTGCTGAGCCCCACACTCAGGGCTCAGCCTTCACCAGCACCTAGGGTGCCCTCCAAGAGCAGCAGGGGTCTCTCTCTCTCTCTCTCTCTCTCTCTCTCTCTCTCTCTCTCTCTCTCTCTGTCTCTCTCTCTCTGTCTCTCTCCTTGAGGCAGAAGCTGCTTTGCTGTCCATTGGCTTCATGTCTAGCCCCAGCAGTCTGGATCGCCATGCTATGCAATCCCAGCCAAATCACTGTCCTTCTGGAAATTACCACCGGGAAATGACCACGTTGTGTATTCGTTCACCACACTCCATTTCTGTTGGGCCGGAGCAGGAACACTTTGTAGCTCCCAAGCAGAAAAACACCAAACAAGTTTCCACACAGTTCGTTGCCTTCCTAAACTTCTGTCAGGATGCTGCGCCACACCACAGCTTATGGGGCGCACCTGACTCCGTGCCTTTCCTGAAGAACCAAAGCCCTCTGCTTGCTCTAAACGGTACTTCTGTCAGCGTGCATGAGTCAGCTCAGATCCTTTAAGTTAGGCTCTTTGATGCAGAACACATAGCTCCTGAGAGGAGAGAAAATGCATTGTGTTTCTCAAGCCACAGCCTGCATCCCCAGGCGATCAGGCCCACATCATCTTGAAGATGCCGAGGCTGCGTCAGTCCTCCAGGCGCACCAGGCCAGCATCGCGGTCCGCCCCCATCTGCGATGCTCCCCACCCACCCCGCTGCTTACCCCGGTACCGGGTGTCTTCCCTAGGCCCTGGCTTCCTGCGTGGTCCTTCCTCACCCACGCCCGTCACATGATTCACCTCTGCGCTGTGTGCCGTGACTACCAAGAGGCCCACTCCATACGCTGCCTGCTCCGCTTCCTCCTCCTCCTGCAACACAGAGCCACTTGTGCAGGTTCATTGTACCCTGCACACCTGTAAATCCCACCCGCGTCCGCACCGGAGCCCAGCAGCCACGGTGCCCAATCCCACCATGAGCAGCGAGACTCGGGCAACTCGCCCCTTGGTCTCAGCCTATATAATGGGAGTCATAATACTCACTTTATTATGTCACCCAGAAAGCTAGGGGACAGTTCATGGGATGCACCTAGCTCAGCACCTGGCGCTGCAGAAGGGAAAGGCGAATCTTGGCGACACAATTCCCCACGTGTCCTTGTATAGCCCAGGCCTTTGCTCACCACTACTGGGGGTTTATTTAGGCCCCTGAGGCCCCCTCAGACGCTGCCTGATTCATTTCTAAAAGCAGCCAATAGCTAATCAAAGAACTGTAGGTAAGGCGTTGTGGATGCTCAGAGCGCAGTGTGATGACCACACCGGCAGCAGCGCCCTGTCCCTGCCCACCTGCCCTCCCTGGCTTCTGTCCCTTCGGCTGGGGACAGAGCATTCCTGGAGCCTCCCTCCTCCCCTGGGTCTCAGGCAGGACTCGCCTCTTCTAGGCCATCGCCTTTGCGCTTGGGACTCTCTTCCCACCCGTCCTCCAGGGGCCCTTGTTCTTGATGCAGCGCTCTCGGTGTGTCATTCTTTACAACAGTCCTGGTTGTGTTGTGTTCCCACAAGCACGTGACCTGCCCCAAGTCACAAAGTGAAAATGAAGGTGGGCCCTGCAGTGGTCCACTCCACGGGCGCTCGTGTGGGGCTGCCTCCTGGCCCTTAGGTCTTGGCTCCAAGCGGGAAGGTTTACTGTGTAAAACCTCAGAGGAACCGTGACCAGCCAGAAAGGGGAGCCCTCCTCTTCCTGCCTGGTGAGGCCGACACACAGACCCAGCCGCTGCTTGGGGAAGCCCCGCCTACTTCCTCTCCACACACCGATTAAATTTTCTATGTGGCCGGCCACAGATCAAATGTTACCTCTTTGTTTTTATTTTTATTAGTACTTATTGGAAGAAGGGTGATGACATTTAGTGACTACATTTATCGTGGGGAGTACAACACATGACATTAAAGTGCAGAGCCACATCCCAGATTTATTTTGCCCCTACAGGGTCCACATGGGAAGAAGCCACCAAAGCCACCAAAATGAACAAACCTAGGTGACTCGCTTTGCCTCGGTGCCCTTCATGGGTGTGCGCTGGTGGCAAGTATCAAGGATGTACGTTTTCAAGAGAAATTTACAGTGAAGTGGATATAAAAGAGAAAACACTTCCTATAATTCAGCTGTACAAAAATTTTCTTTATTCATTAACATTTCGATATATTTTTTCAGTCATTTTTTTCTGCTAGGTTTAGAAAATATTTGCAGTTGCTGTCGAATTTTATATCATTGTTTCCAGTGTATCATTACAACCTGAACTCTCTGAATCACTAACAAGTCCGTAACACAACTTCCGTAACACTTCCCATAATCCAGCTGTACAAAAATTTTCTTTATTCATTAACATTTCATTATATTTTTTCAGTCATTTTTTTCTGCTAGGTTTAGAAAATATTTGCAGTCGCTGTCGAATTTTATATCATTTTTTCCAGTGTATCATTACAACCTGAACTCTCTGAATCACAAACAAGTCCCCTGCAGACATAATTGCAGTAATTCCATCATATCCCATGTATGCACATGGTACACATATAAGCACACAGTACACATGTATGTACATAGATGGCCCAGCGGCAGACTGGGCTGCTGCTCTGAAGCTTGCACAGAGGCCCAGGCCCAGGGGTGGCTGGGATGTGCAGACACTGGGCTCACATCAAGCGTCTCCTCAGCTGTTCCTCAGGGGAGCTGAGAAGGAGATTGACAGGGGAGCAGGGCGACCGGGCAGGGATGTGCCCCGAGCTTCTGCCAGCTCTCCGTGGGTGGGACAAAGCACTGGACACTGCAATTTAAAGAAGAGCTTGATATGGACTCACGGTTGCAGAGGTCTCAGGGCGTGGCTGATCGGCTCCAAGACAGAACACGACGAGCAGTGGAAGGCATCGCTCAGCACAGGCATGCAGGAAGCAGAGGACAG
The DNA here is from genome assembly GCA_004027915.1 of Capromys pilorides. Lineage (NCBI taxonomy): Eukaryota > Metazoa > Chordata > Mammalia > Rodentia > Capromyidae > Capromys > Capromys pilorides. The sequence continues at coordinate 243 of PVKN010011438.1, read as the reverse complement.
GCAGGGGCCCGAGAGGAGGGCACCCAGGTCTCACCTGCCCTTCCCTCAAGACATACCAAGCTCCTTTACTAATCCCCTGGTGTCTCTCAAGCCCCTCAAGGTGACAGGAGTCATCACCGTCATCAGGAGTGTGGTGACAGCTTCCTGGACACATGCACATTGTTCCCATAAACACGTGTCGTGTATGCTTGTCTGTAACACTCCAATAACCCTGGTCAGACACAGAGATGCACAAAGGAAGAG
>PVKN010011437.1:0-21655 GCA_004027915.1 Capromys pilorides | reverse complement strand
ATTCAGAAGATATGAGTTATCTTCTCTCTGATGCTATTTCTATTTAAGTATTCTCTGTCATCTTGTCCTTGTTAACTCTATGTGTGTCTTTATTCCCTGGCTGATTTTAAGGTTTTTCTCTTAGTCACTGGTGCTGGACAATTTATTTTATTCATTTATTTATTTTTGTGTGGAATCAGGGCTCAAACTCATGATCTTGCACTTGCCAGGCAGGCACTTGTGCCATGGAGCTATCTCTCCAGCCCCGGAGCTGGACAATTTAATCTGAATGTACCTTCACATAGTTTTCCATGTTTAGGTTTGCGGAGCTTCTTTAAAACGACTTTTCTTTTTGAAATATTTCTTTCATGCACCTCTTCCTCACTGGAATTTCTCATTATATATAAGGCTACATGGAGCTCTCCTGCAGCTCACTGATGTGTTTTTCATTACTTAAATTATTTTTCATGTCTGCATTTTCTATCATTATGTCTTCACTTCTTTAATCTCTTCTTATGTAATCTCTAATCTCTTATTAATCTCATCCATTATACATTTCACTGGAGACAGTAGAGTTTTCCTGTGTGCAATTTCAATTTGGACAGGAGGTTTCATCTATCCTCTGCCTTCTTAAAACTATGGACTATCATGACAATAAGCATTTAATGTCTTTGTCTGATCATTCTAACATCTGTGTCAGTTCTAGATTAATTTTCATCACTGTCTCTCCCTGTTATGGGTCATATTTTCCCACCTCTTTACATGCCTGATATCATTTATTAGATATCAAGCAATGTTGATTTTATATCTTGGTTGTTACAGCGCTAGCATATTCTTTTTTTAAAAAATTTCTTGTTTATTTATTTAGTATACAATCTTGCTGTGCAGCTCAGACTCATAAGGATATTCCTGTCTCAGACTCTCCAATGCTGGTATTACACGTGTGCACCACCATGCCCAGTTCCAAAGTCATTTAGTGTTAAGAGAAGTTTGTCCCTCTTTTCTTCTTTTTTCAATATCAAATAGATTTTACTTTTTGTATCAGAGAGTAGTTTTCCACAAGCTCACTGAGGAAAAAACTCCCTGGGATCCCTTTTTATTTGTTTGCACTTGGCATGTGTGGATGTCACACATTGGGTCTGATCCTTGGCCTACTGGTAGCGTGTTTGCACCTTACTAATCACAGCTGTCTCTTTTCCCACAGGCTCCAGGGTGGACAGAACCAACAGCTGTCAGTCTGACAGCAGCGGGTTTTTGGAGGAGCCAATGGAACCTCTACCCCTCCAGGTAGAAGGGGTTGGAACAGGGCCCTGACTCCTCAGTCCACGTGCTCCACTTCAACTTTATTCACCACTCTCCCAACCTAACTCACAGTAAGCTCTAAATTCCTGCCATGATAGAAAGGTTTTGAAGCTCTGCCCCTTGCAGCAGGGAGGTGAGGATGGAATCACAGTAGCCAAGGCACCAGAATTTGCAGCTGTCCTTTCTTTTTCATTTTCTTCGACTTTTCTAATCAAGGACAAGGAGCCTCATGGAGAAGAGTTGCTAGATGGGGAAGTAAACTGACACAGAAACTTGAAATTTGAGTTTCTAACCTTGATCTCCCGGCTCCTGAATCAATGGTGATATTTGTTGCCTTATACTTATTGCCTCCTCCACTTCCTGACTCATGTCCTTCTGTCCTGGTTTCTCCTACAGATGACTTCCTTGCCAAGCAACCAGAGTCCTGCTGAGAATGGAGCTATAAAGCCCTGGGACCAGTGTCACAGCTCAGTGTCATCCAAGGACTGTCAGCAACAGTCCAAAGGGCTTGATTCCAAGAGCCTGGTGAGCTCATCATTTTCAAGCCAAGACTGGAGCATCTTGGAAGAAAAGGCCTCAGCATCTGTGATGAAGGAAGCGCCTCAGCGTGAGGCCACAGAGGGGCCCCAAGAGCTGCTGATCTCTGAAATGGTCCTTGCCAAGACTACTACTCGGAGAGAACACCCATGGGAAGACAACCATCTGCAGCAGCCCCCACCAACGCCCAGGCCTAAATGTGAGGGGGCTGGAACCATAGCCACACTTGATGGCCCTCTGGGGTGTATGATGACACACATCACAGAAGGGAAGAAAGGATCTCTGTGGCCTGAGGGAGCTGGGGAAGTGCCCGTGCAAAATCACCATTGTGAGTCTCATAAGTCGTCTGGAATTGATCACTCTCAGGACAGTTTCCCTCAAAGGAGCTGTGCTGCACCAAGAGCAGAAGAATGCAACAAACTCAGTCCTGACATCAGCAGCATCTTCCTGGAACAAGAGAGGCCACTACAGCACTTTCTCAGGAGTGAGAATGGAGTCACTCCTTATAGAGTTGACCTTCAAAAACCTGACAAGTCCAATTCTCACCTCAATAAACTGCTTGGAAATGCTGCCGTGGACTCAAGAGCTGGCCGCTCCAGGTCTGTGACAACCCAGATGTCCTCCAATCTGGTGTCAGCTGCTCAGAGTGTTGTGGCCTCAGGCATGGATTACAGAACAGATATAGAATGCACCCCATGTGACCCTATGTCAACAACAGAACTTAGTCAGATCACAGAAGCAAGAAAGGTCAGCAGTGTTTCTGTTCAGACTTACTCATGTGAATCTGAGCCCTGCCATTGCTACCTATTCCCAAGCAATGAAGCCTTCTGTCATAGACCTCAGTCCCTCACCAAATCAGCCTCTCTGGACACAAGTTTCACTAGTGTTGACCCAATGGGCACTTGCCCCACCACAGCCACTCACTGCTGCCTCTGCTCCTATCACCATTTCCACATCTATGAGGAGAGGCCAAGCATTGGCCCTGCTCCTTCTGCCGGCAGACACTGGCTGTGTTCACATGCAGAGCACCCAGAAGCCAAGTGCACAGAGACCTTGAGAGTTCTTCAGGATGCAATTGTAAGGGAGCTGTGTTCTGTAAGTGTTTTTCCTCTGCAAAGACAGGCAGATGCCCCAGAGATAGCACCATCACCTCAGCGATGATGCTTGGCATTGCTTTCTCAATGTGAGATCTCAGGTTATAAAATACCTTCTATTTTAAGTCATGAGAAATGTCTGTAGAGTGCTTTATATTGTAGCCTTCCAAGTTTCTTATTCAATTCTCCATTACCTTTTGAAGTAAGGGACACAATTTTTATTATTAACCCCCATTGTATAGAAGAGAGAACTAAGACATAAAACAGTATATTCATAGGTCCAATGTTATAAACATGGATGTGTCTCCTCTCCTGTGCAGTCCAGCTGAGAAGTTCTAACTCTTAATATCATTTCACTGTGCAATCTTGCATGGAGCATTTAATCTCTCTGAGCCTATAAAACAAGGGCCTGATTCATGACACAGACCTAGTATTGCCTTGAGATTCAACAAATAAAAATTGTAAAGCATTCAACACATTCAGATAAAGTACTTAGCACACTGGACAGAGAAAGCGTTAGGTGATATCTATTAATTGAATGTTACTCTTACTGTCAATTTTTATTCTATTTTATCATGACTGAGGTCTTGAATCTAAAACCTCATGTGTCAAGTACAGAGGCTTCTGCTGTGCCTTTGTCAAACCTGTTTAAAGTGAGCATTAGAGTTATAGAGAACTGAACGTCCTTAGCTTTATTTAGCCCTTGATTAGTCAGCAAGTGTTTAACAAGCCTGTCTAGTACCTCTCTTCAGTATTTCATGAGGTGAGAAAGAGGCTTCCAAGGCCAACTACTGGTTAATACTGGAAACTATCACAATTCAAAATATTGATATAGAGAAAAGGAGTTGGGAACAGATCATGTTCCCTTTCAAAGATCGTGAAGAGGAATTAAGCTTTACTGAATGAGTACAGTTTAGTTCATGTTGGGCCCGCTTCTTATTCTTTAGTTTCATAAATGTATATTGAGTGCTTATGCTAATCATTTTTATGTTTTGCTATTTAAAGTTTAATTTTGTGCGTGCCATAAATACTTACTGAATTCCTAAAATGTGCCAGTTCTTCCTTTTTTGTAGATAGGAAAACTAGTACTGATTGAGAGAATATAGCTATTTTTTCCCTACCCTTTTCAACAACTAAGTCCAAATTTAAATTCAGATTTGGAGACATCAGATTCATAGACATACCACTCTAGGCAAAGATATGCCCAACTTAAAACATTTAAATTTACATAAAAGTAATATTAGAATTAGAAAATTGCTAATTTGAAATTAGTTTGAAAGTAACTCCCTACATGATCCTTCAAAATTTAGGAATCTATGCAAATGTGATATAAACAATGAGTGATTACATTAAAGGTCAAATACTTTATAACCAATGTATTTTATACTCAGTAACATCCAATCATGTAAAATCATCATTTGTTTTCAAACTCCTAGACTACTAGCCATTTGGAATATTTATAAATGAGCCAGAATCATACTTGTAATAGTAGGATAAAGCTCCACTTAGGTATTGAGCTCAATCAACTCTAGGCATGTTGTCCAAAAGTTCATGAGTGAAAAGAACACAGGCTAATGTGCACGTGGAGCCCTCTAGAGTATGGAAAGACAGCAAAAGTGACACTTCTAGTGTTACTGATAGTTATCACCTAAAGATTTCCTTGTGCCAGACTGTGTGTGAAGTACTGTACTTGACTGTTCTGGAAGTTTCAAAAATTTTATTTTACTAAATCTCAAGCCTCAAATCTTGTAGAAGATTGCCATCACCATCACCATCATCATGTAGGTAGAAGGTGATACTCTCACTCCCAGGTGACATTTTGAAAGGTTTGATGACATTTTAGTTGTCCCAGATGGAAGGTCGTGGGTGCTACCTGCCCTAGGGGAACAGAGGTCAGGGTTGCTGCTAATCATCCTTCAGTGCACAAGATAGTCCTGCAGCAAAGAGCAGTTTGGTTCAAAATGTTAATGGTGCTAAGGATGACAACCTCAGCTTCAAGGGAGTAGCCGTTCACATGACTCACTTATTTTGCCTGGAAAAATGTTAGAAATGATTGAAAACTAGAGAAAAGGACATTTGGAAAGCCTAAACAGGGAAGCAATTAAATCTCACAATGAAGTACTCCTGTTTTTATGCTGAGAACCTAGTTTTTGGTCTAACATATGAATGTGTACCTTGAGAGATTATTTTTCTGATTTACATTTTAAGATAAGCTTTACAAAGACATATGAATTAAATCATTTTATTTAAAAATAATAAAAATATATAACAAAAACTATTAAAACTTCTAGAAGAAATGGGTCTTCTAGACATACCAATGTCATTCTCCAGATATTTATCTGATGTGAAGATAACATCTGCTTTCTGCTCACATCTTCCTTCCTAAAGACAATAGAAATCCTGTATTGGATTAAGAGGAGAAATAACATATATCAACAAAGTGAAAAAGCTACAAGTTTAGTGCTTTAAATTATCTTTGGTAAATACTATCACTTAATTTACATTTTGCACTATAAGCAGGTGTCTATGATGACAAATGCATATTAATACTCAGGCTATCATTCGCTCTGGGCACAAATTAAGATAACAAAAAAGAACCTATAATTTTCTAAAGAAGAAGAAAGGATAATAGCCTCCTGTGGCACAAAGGGAGAACATGTTCTGCTCAGGGTTCTCATTTGATATAGTTGAGTGCCTCTGACAAGTCAATGAAGGCAAAAATAGCTCTAGTGGAAGACCAGGGGCTAGACTGTTGGCCTCAGGAGGATCTCTACTGCACCGGGCAATCTATGGCATCCAGGAAGGAGGGATGATCAATTCGTGCAGCCTAGTCAGACCCTTGCTATGAAAGACTAGCTGTTATATTGGATATTGGGGGTGTCCTTGGCTTTTAGAGGAGCATGGTTTTGGGGAAGGAATAAACAAGTAGGCTTCTGGGGGCAGATGAACAGGTAAGAGGTTAGGAGAATTGCAGCATCTAGCAGGAAGATGTACTAGGGATAGTAAGAGATATCCCTGGGCAAAGTCAGGCATGGGAACCCAGAGCCAGGTATAAGGGAAGGACCTGACTTAGAATAAAGGCAGAAGACTAAATATTGGCCAGTACCAGGGTGACTCTGCCTGTGGACTTGGAGTCTTTTCCTTCTGCCTATTTCATGGAAAGAGAAAAAAGGGCTTCAAGAAAGGCCATAGGCCTGCATAGTACCAGTTGTGTGGAAGTATCTGACTTCCTGAGCTAGATTTCCCTCCTGATTTGACATTATGACACACCAGCACTTATGCAGAAAATAAAGAGGCTTGGGGCCCATTTTGCACAGCATCCATCCTCAGACTCACTTGTAGGTTTTATATTTTATTTTGTTTTGTTTTCACTTCTGTATTTGGTGCAGGGTCTCACTGCACAGCTTGGATTCACAGTGATCCTCCTGTTTTCAGCCTCTCCACTGCTAAGATTACAGGCATGCACCACCATGCCCAGAATCAGTCACCAGCTCAATGCACCCTGTGGGGAGGGGCCGGCAAAGCATGCAGGGCCAGGGATTGAACTCTGGTCCATGTACTTGCCAGAGTAGGCACTTAGTCTGCTGAACTATCACTTGTAGGTTTTAAATACACAGGTACTTGAATAATTGAAAGTGCCATGATCCTATGACCACTGATGTCTTTATCTCACAGTTCTTCAACCTCCTTGCCTTTTAAAATTTGCAGTTATAGGGCCAGCCAAATAGCTCAGTGGGTTAAAATGCTTGCTAGCCAGGGGTTTGATCCCTGGGCCTGCTGTGCTGGCCCTACCCCCGGGGCTCACTGAACTGGCAATTGAGACTGGATGTGGTGGTGTGAGACTGCAATCCCAGCTCTTGGGAGGCTGTAAATAGGTGGATTACTATGAGTCTGATCTATGATCACTATGATTCAGGTCTGAGATCCTGAACACTCTGTAGACTCTTCCCTAAAATACAAAGAAAATAAATAAATAAAAAAAAATTTTTTAAAAAGAGGGCCAGCAGGATAGCTCAGTGGTCTAGAGCATCTGCTTAGGCAACCTTAGGCAACCACAGGGACCACAGTCCAATCCCTGGCACTGTATGCTGTGCCAGTCCCATGCCCAAGGCAGGCTGAGCCAGCCATAACATAGATTAATTAATTAACAGATTAATTAAAAGAATTTACAGTTATAAGAAAAGATAATTCTATATCCAGTTAGTTTGGCATTACATACTTTCTGAAGTGGATACTCTATAGAGTTTTACTAGATGATAATGGTTTTCTCTTTACTTATACCCAAGGAATTAGAAACATACATTCAAAAGAGACAATCAGAACACCCGCACAAATACATATGCATATGTGTACTTGTTCACAGGCACAGGAGTACACATACATACCTAGAAAACCAGGTGAAAATGAGGGATTTTGTTCCTCTGTAAGCTACCTTAAAAACAGTATAAAAAGCAGTACATGGAGAAACATCTACTGTGAGTGATCCTGGAATCATAAAGCATGAGAAATGTTCTGAAGAAGTGACTTCAAGTTAAATGCTATATGCTAGCTAGGGTTGATTAAAAAAAAGTTTTATGAAAGAATATTAGAAAACAGGCCTTGAACTATAGGTCAACATATATATTATCCATCAGGAATTCCAAGCAGAGTTAATTAAATGATTTTAGATAAAGGACTTGACTGAGCAAAACTTCTCTACCTCATTCCCTTGCCCAGTGGCAGCGCTGCAGAGAAATGCAGCATTGTGCTTGTGGTTTGAGAATTATGTAAGACAATGGCTTCTTGGTTTGATGAGGCTCTTACATGTAAGTGAATTCTTCATGATAATTTGTTAATTCAAAAATTGACTTGCTGATATAATTGAATTTATGTATATGTGAATTCTTAAGAATTAATTTTTAATTCAAAAAAAGATATTCACAAATCAAAGTCTTTCTAGAGAGAAAATAAGATATATCAGAAATAAGACTTCTGAATTGTAGAGAATTCTACAATGTTGATGATTTGGGTTTAAAGACAAAGCAAAGTATGCAAAAATTTAAAAGTAACATAATCCAGCTCACAAGGGAAAGTTCAATGTCTTTTTGTACCATTTCTCCTAATGTTGAAGAGGAAATTTGTATTAACACGTCTGGCTAATAGTAGAAAAGCTCTTGAATTATATTTGGTTTAACTCTGCCTTTATATTAGGAGAAACAAAAAGTTTAAAATACATTCCTTCCTCCACTTCCTCCTTGTGTAAAGTTTGCTTTGTTCTAAACTTTCCTGTTTTAGGGCTAAAATGTATTATTTAGTGTTTCCAAATGACCAGAAGATGGCATTATTTCAGAAGCTTCCACATCACTCCCTTCTGAGAGCAAGGCCACCGCATCAGCTATTCTCAGTTCCAACCCCTCCCCCTACGGCCTGTGCCCACAAAGGGACATGCAAGGAGATCCAGATGGAGCACAAATTTCCATTTTTATGCTTTTCGGCCTACTTGAAGTAGGGCTGCACTCTCACTGCAAGTTTAAAGCAAATTTGAACCAGCTGGCTAATCTTGGAATCAGCTTAGTGACTTAATCTGCTCCCTCCTAAGCGACAAATGACTTCTCTATGTGTCCAGTTCTCCTGTCATCTCTACTGTAACTCAGTCAGATGTTGAGAGGAAAAGACATAAATCAGAGATTTGGGTGGAATATGACTACCACTTTTGACCACAGAGCATATAGTTAATGATTTTTCAGATAGAACACTTACTTATGAAAGGAGCTCTCATGGTCTCAAGATCTTTTCTAGTTATCTTTCAAGTACTTTTGCTAACACTGATGATGTTTTAGACTGCTTTATCTGATTCAGATTCATTTACATGGAGTCCAAAAGTAATTAGAGTTTTATAATGTAAAATGCATTATTAAAAGACAAAATCAAAACTTAACTCTCAAAGCAAAACAATGGTGAATTTTATTATTCAAGTTATCACTCTTAGGAAAGTATTTGTATGATGAAAATTCTTCTAAAGATAGCCATCAGGCTTCCAGGATCCTGACTTGTAGTTCTGCCAGAAAGGTGAGAAATTCAGCATTTCTTGGAAACAGCTGGAGAAATTAGCCTAACTGTAAGGTAGCTCTCCACAGAAGAAGGTTAAGGGGCTCTACCAACCTTTAAAGGGCTTCTTTAAAGCCCCACACCATGCTCTCTGCTTCCATTCTTTTGGTTATCCTATCTACAAAGGAAGCTGGGAAATACCATTTTTTAGCCAAATACATTTCTGCCCCTATTAGGTTTAGAATTATGTTAAAAAGAGGAAGAGGGAGTAAGATACCAGATAGGCAACTAGAAGCTTCTGTCACCTGGATCGCTGAGCAGATATGGTAGGGGTTGTTTAGGGTGCCATAATTACTGCAAAGGAAGTAGACAGTAACTCTTGTTTTCTGGGTCTGGGGTCTATTTAAAGCATGACCAAACCTAGACTGCCAGTCAAAGGGAGAGCTTGCAAAGACTCAGCAAGTCATTAGGGTGCTCCACGGGTGAACTGGGCTTGGGTACGTAGAAGCCAGGTCAAGAGGAAAAATAGACTTTATGTGGTAACTGCTAAGAGTAGAGTGAGCTGAACCCCATTCCACTTTGTGAAGAAGTGATCTAGGCATTAAAGAAGAAAAAGAGTGCAGGAAAGAACTGAGCAGGGGCTCTGTAGAATCAGAGAAGTGAAAAACCATAGAAAGGCTGGTCTATATAAATGCAGTTAGACCACTTGAGTGTGTGAGCTGACAGGCATTGAGGTGCAGATGCTGTCCTCTTTTGGAGACTGGGTGACAGCCCCTCATCAGATGAGAACATTTCGAAAGAATGGTTTTTAGGTCCACGAGTAAGATACTTCTGAGTTTTAGGAGATATATCTAAGTCCTTTTCAATAAATGATATAAATGGTTAGGGGTGATTAGAGCAAACAGTTCATCTTCCCGGTAACCTAGTGCTTTCACAGATGGCCCAGCGCTGGGACTGCAGATGTGCTACCATGCCTGACTTCACAGAGGGCACAGTGAGCCTGGGATTCTGGGGCCAGCATGGTGTGCAGTACTGAGGATCAAACTCGGGACCTTGAGATTGCCAGGCAGGTGCTTAGATCACCTAGCTATCTCCCCACTCCTCAGATAGGCACTTTAACTGGGGATAGGGGAAAGGAGAGACGTCATGTGAGAGGCCTTGTCTTGTGCTACCAGAAGCCACAGCGGAGTTCAGTCAGATCTTTTAGTGCAACTTGGAGTTGTTATGTACAGAGAATTTCACATTTCTCAGAGGCTGCAAAATATGTTTTAATTAGGAAACACAGGCAAAACCACAGTCCTCAGGATATTTAAGATTAAAGGATGACACATCAGGAGCTGCATGGAGCAGGATGAAGAAAACAGAAGGAGCTCAATTCTGGATTTTAACTCCTGGAGAGGATAGGATGCCTCAGTTGGCCTATCTTGCTCCTCATGGGCTGATTAGTTTGGTGGGGCTGATCCTTCATATTTCAGTTTACAGGGATTGTTACTGTGCATGGATAAGACTGGTATAGAATATTCTGAGCAGATTTTCTTTCATCAAATGCATACCATCAGAACAGATGCGCTCAACATTCTTGGTGTTCAGCATCAAACTTAAAGATTAAATAAGACTCAATGGTTCTATGTGCACGTCCTCTCTCTGGCCCTCCCTCCACCTTACTTTCTCTGGTTACCATCCTTGAATTCCTGTATTACCTACTTCTTCAGAAGGCCTTGTGTTTCTGGAGCCACAGCGAGTGTTACCCAAGCATCCCCCAACTACTGCCGCCCTGCTGTCTCAGCCAAGTACGGCCTCTCACAGCTTCCAGGAGCCCAAGGCTCTTCTGAATAGGAAGGCAGACTATCCCTTCCCCCAGAGAGCTATTCCAGGAAGTCAGGAAGGACCACCTCTCAGCTCTCTCTACTTGTTCTCAGTGCACTGTCCAGGAGATGGAAGCCATGAAGATAATATGCCAGAGTTTCCGGGAGCATGTAGAGGAAAGTGAACAGTACCTTGTGGGCCAGCAAAGACTCCTTTGTGTGGACTTGTCAGAGGAAGAAAGGTAATTATCTAAGGCAGCCATAAACATAAGTGCCCGCTCAGGCACCTGGAGCAAAGGAAGGTAATCAGGGCAGGACAGGACCAAGGAGCACCCTGCCGCAGAGCTAATGAGATATCGGCCAGTGTTCGCTTTGCTTTCATGATCTTGCTTTTGCTTTCTCAGCGGAAGCATGTCAGAACATTCACCAGATAAGGATACTTATTCTTTAAGGCCAGGGCTATTTGAGAAGGTCAAGAGGGGCAATCAACTGGGAAGAGGGAGGACGCTAGCAGGGTGTCTTTAATCACTGAGGGTAGGGCTCTCAGGCAAGCACAAAGACTGGAGATTCTTAGAATTTAGAAAATCTTCATTATTTTCAAATGTATTGTTTAAAAGTCCCCAGAATGAATGCATCCTCTCTGCCTGGGGACCACAGGGTAGGAATAGGGTTTCATTGTAAAGGGACAAGAAGATTCCTACTGGGGAGATGGACGTGTTCTAAAACTGTTGTTGGTGATAGTTATGAAGCTTGATAAATTGGTTACAAATCACTGAATTGTATCTTAAGCCAGGAAAACTTCATGCCAACTAGATTATACCTCATCAGAATCATTTTTGAGAAAATAAATGCAGATTGAGGATGTAACAAAGAGGCAGAGAATGCATCTAGCATCCTTGAACCCTGACTTCATCCTCAGTACTGCAGGAAAAAAGGCAACTTGGCCTAGTAACATGTCTATGCCTGCAGCTAAATCAAATAAGGAAGGTGGCATGCTCTTTTAGGAAATTTCAAAACCAGGACCTACATTATGAGAGTGGGACAATGGAAAACTGCACATGGAGTAACTATTCAATTTGGTTGTTTCCTATCATTTCCTTGCAGGGAGGAGGCTGAGGAACTTCAAACTTTACGTGAGGCCCTGAGGCAGGAGGTGGCTGAACTGGAGTCTCATTTAGGACACCGGGCCCAGCAAATCAGAGAAGGGATCCTCTTGGTATGGCACAAGCTTAGACGGGTCTTTATCCAGCCAGCATGTGAGGGGGCATCTACTGAGAACCGTGACTGTGCAGTCACTTCAGATTCTGGGCATATGTGTCCATGCCTATATTTTAAGTTTCAGGCTGTGTACCTCACATTCTCAGGCCCAGAGACAACTGGTGGTGAGTCAGCACTGGAACTCAGTTCGCCAATGCTAGCTAAACCTCACCCTGGGCCATAAATAAGAGACAAGTTTTCTTATTGCCCATTTTCTACATGAGAATGAAAACTCGGGCTTGGTGAAGCTTGGGTTCTGAGTCAAAGTAAATTAAGTCGCTACTACAATCTGCTGAAAGCAACCTATTCTAGAGAATTCACGTCTCATGAGTACTTTTCTCCCAAGTCTGAGTTACATGTTGGGGGCAAGTATGATGTGTCACCCACTGTGTTGTCCCTCATTTTCCTTTCAGCATCTGGAGCTCCCCCCAGGGGAGGCATCTGAACAATGCCCAAGTCTGCACCAACACAACTGGAGAGAAGAGAACGATGGCTGGACTTCAGATGCCAGCACCCCTGACCCTAGCTTTCCTCCCAGTGGTGACCACCAGGCTCCCTGCACAAGCACAGCACAGGTGACTGCCCTTGCTGCACCTGATTTGGAGACCAGCACCAGGATGTCTCCCTTATCAACAGCTTGGGCAGAATCAGGTCCAGCCTGCTCAGCCTATTCTGTTGGGGAGAGGGACACAATGTCCTGGTCTAGATCAGAGCTCATTTGATGATCTTTGTGCAAGATGGAAGAATCCAGAACAATTGTAGCAAGGAAATCTAGATTTCCACCCCCTACAGACGTCATCAGCTACATTTTTCATAATCTACCCTCTGGTTAAGATAGGGGGAATTCACAATATTTGAATACTCATTCACTATAGAACAATAAAACCTCTAGTACATAACCTGACATCAAATGCTGAAAGACATACAGATTCTGTGTTGCTAGAGCTTGATGGAAGACAGACCATAAAATCATGCATGTGTTTATCATTAAACTGGAAAAGTGCTTTGAGGACAATAACCAGGTTTTATGAACGGGAATAGAGTTGGGTGTCTGATTCAGATCAGGTGTCAGGAACGTCTGATTGGGAAAGTGACAAAAGATGAGGGGAACAGGATCCAGGCTTCAGAGGTGCCAGACTGCTCAAAGCTGAGCCAGTTGGCCCAAGAAAGTGCTGACGAAGCACCTGTTCAGTTCTGGGGATTCCACCTGGGCTGTAGGCAGTGAAGGGCAAGATGGAGGAGTACATATTCACTGAAATTTGGGTGGATAATGAGAGAAAAATAGTAAGATAATTTCCATGCTGACGGTGCTGAGGAGAAACCAGTGTGGTACAATCACAGACGTGACATGGAGTGACAGGGAGTGTTCACTAGGGTTCCTGGGAAGTTCTTGTTCAAAAGAAGCCCTTGGAGAAAGCCCACAGTGGTGAAGAAGAGAAAGCCATGGGGAAATTCTGGGGAAAGAACATCGGAAGTAGAACCAGAAGACTTGCAGGTCTAAAGATAGAGAAGGGAGCCGTGTCACCGAGTAGAACATGTGAGAGTGGAAGGCTGGGAGATGAGGTGTCCCATTCTACGCATGGCCAAGAGTGTTGTAGCATAGGTTCTTTTTCCTGATGTGATGGAAAGTCATGTCATAGAAGGTTTTAAAGAGAGCTATCCTATCTAATTGCCTTTTAAAATTGTGCTGGCTTCTTGGAGAGCAAACACTACTGAGACCACAGGGAGGTAGAGACCCCATACAGGAGGCTGTTGCTCCACTCCCTCTGCTGCTGAATGAAAGCTGCTGAGTTGTATTTGTCATATGGAAGCTATAAAGCTTCCACCCCTATGGAAATGCAGGCCACTGTCACAAAATCCAAAGATACTGGGTTTCTGACGAATAGGAAATAGATGAAGAGTAGAATAGTCAGAAAGTGTTCTGGAAAAGTAATGCTCCTGGAGAAGTTTACAATTGGTAGGAGGGGATGGGCAGGCAGAGGTCTCTTCCTAGCAAGGAACCTCAGACATAATCCCTTGTGGAACTGATCCCTAGCAGAACAAACCTCATAGACTGTTTTTGTTCCTCGTTCTCTTTATTTTTGGAAACGCTTTGACTTCAATGAGTCTCTACTTCTCCTGGTGTGTGCCAGTTTCCTTCACTGTCTGAACCTCCTCAGACTGTCCTTCATTCTCTTTCTCTCCCAAAGGAAAATTGTAGTCTTTTCAATGTAACCACCTACCCTATTGGCATCTGTGCCCCCAATCTCTGTCACTTTAGAGTCCCTGATCAGTTACTATGCACAGAAAAAAACTCTAAGCCAACAATTTGGCTTGGCCCCTTCACCTTATTACCTGAGGGAATCAAGCAGCCAACTGATTCTTTTTCCGAAGTTCCATGGGAGTGTCACCTACTTGCTGGCAACACAGCATAGATGGCTTTTAATACCCCTCTTTTCCTTCTCTGCAAACTACACTGGCATCTGCAAAACTGCTCTTCCTCAATCTGGTCTCCCTCAGGCACCACAAGGGACAGATTTCCTTGGCCTATGGTAAGGATCCAAGTACTATATTTAGGATATCCCAGAAAGTTAGAGAGAAATCACAAGATCACATTCTCCAAAGTGACTGTCTCCTAAAAGGCTTTCTCCATGGCTGGCCGGAACTGCAGTGTCTCTCTCTTTGTTTCACTTCCCTCCAAACTGGGACCTGGTATATTGCTTGAGACACACCAAAGTACTTTCATTTTTAAGCTTCTCAAACTCTGCCTGATCCGGTGTTCACCTGCATCTTCCAGAAGACTTTGAGGTTTCTATCTGCTTTCTCTATTTAATGAAGAGAAATGCCTGGCTCTGAGCCCTTCCGAACCTGCCAGTCATTTGTTTAAGAGCCTCACACCCGACTCTGCCCTCACATGACTCTAAATGCTATTTCCCTAAACCACTTCATGTGATCTTGTTCTCTTTCTTGACTGAGTTAATTCGGGCTTCCTTACCTACAAGTTTTGAATCAACCAACCACACATGTGTTATTATCATCTCCTAAGCAACACAGAATCACAAGTATTTGCATAATTGTTTACATTATTCATATTTGGCATTATAGGTAAACTAGAGATCACTTAAAATATGTGGGAGAATGTTTAGAGAAGCATGACTAGCACAGTGAGGAAGAGCTACAAGAGAGACTGACCTATAAAGACATTCACCATGCCCTACAACATATTAATAATGAGAAAGCAAGTGAGTTCTGGTGTCAAATCCAGGTCTGGGGTTGAAATCCAGCTATACTACTTATCTGTTCTAGGTAGACTATTTAAAGTCCATAAAGATTATGAGCCATAAATTCACAGAATAATGGCATACAAAGCTTTTGAAAACAATTCCAGCACATGGTTAGAGCTCAGTAAATAAATAGGTGATTGGGATGATTAAAGATGATGATAATAAGAACAATAATGTATTTTATTAAATCTCCATCTATAGATAATATATTAGGCCAAGTGTTTTATTTGCCTTATTACTTACCTTCACAGAACCCCTGAAAGGTAAAAATTTGCAAAACATCCATACACACACTGAGGCTGTAAATTGTCTAACGTCTATCAACTGGTAAGAATTGAGTTGATGCTCTAGTTTGCTGCTGTGCCACGATGATGATTTATCTTTATGGCTTTGGCAAGCCTTGGCCAGCCTCCTTTGAGCCCAACTGAGCCTTGCTTTTGCCTTCATTGTATGTTGGTCTATACTAGAAAATGTTCTTTAAGAAGAACCCCACTTCTTAGAAAAGCGTGGACTGTGCTTAGCCCATCTGACTCTTGCAGTCAGCTAAGTTCTAGAAGACACAGAGAGATGCTTCCCACCACATAGAAAAATCTCGAGCCTTTCTTAGAAATTCAAAGCCTGCTACCACCACCTGCCCAACTACCAATACTGTAATAATGGCAAAAATCTCTTTGCAACCTCTGGGATGATCACTTGGGTGACATTGTTCTATTATCAAATTGCAGAGTCCTGTATTTTCTTCTTATTCTTTTACATGTCATAGTGTTCAAGTTGACTCCTCAGGGAAGTTCAGTGGACATTGCTGAAAACAGAAAGGACCACTACAATGTGCAGCTGCAGAAAGTGAATAACAGAAAATATTTTACTTTATGCTGGAGTCACTTCATTTAAGTGAAAAGGAACTTAAAAGTAAAATCTATCCACCTAATTTCAAATTTAGAAATTGGCCAAGGAACATACTTCTGAGTCAATGTAGTGGGGTTCTTGCCTACAACAATTTGCTCAATCCAGGTTCCAGTTCAGTATTCAAAAGCTTTTAATAGAGAAGACTGATTTGAGAAACAGTATTTGGAATGGAACTGTTTGCTACGCTATGCATGAATGAAGACCCAAAGCCTCATAATGGAGACAAAACAAAGCAACCTTGAGGTCTGCCCTGAACCACAGCATATGCACAGACCCTGCAGATTTGTGTGGGAAAAGATTTGTCTTAGAGCCAATGGAAATTACTCTCCAGAAAAACATCCCATTAGGTTTTATTTAGAAGATACTCACTGACACATAGATTTTTGTCTGCGAAGCTGGCAAATTTTCTTTTTCAAATAATTTTGCTAAAGAAGAAACAAAATTAAAGTCTCTTCTCATGACATGAAAATCAGACCTCTATTAATCATTTCTTTGTTGAGGAAGGAGTCAGTTTCTGTGGCATAACCAAGTTGAATGAAGTTGGGCATTTATGGAGAGGTTAAAGGACAAATGCGATGGTCACAAGAAGCTTTAGGGGCACATCTAAATGTAAAACACACACATTGCTTTGTTAGCAATACTTATGAGTAAAATTGAATTATATCCTATTTCTTATTATCTTCTGTCATAATTTTCCCAAACTATTGTAAACTGTTGAATCTTATAAACTTCGCATTGCTTTAAATGATACACTGTCATTGATGCATGGGTGGGGAAGATTTCCTGCCCTGGTCACCAAAGTGACTCTTCTGTTCCAGCTTCCCTGTTTAACTTGTTTGCTCCATAAAGCCTCTACCTACCTGTCCACATTTTCTGCCCTACTGGAGGACACAGAGCTAGATCGACTAAGAATAGACTAACTGATTTGTTCTTTTAGTACGATATGTACATATTTTTGCATCTTACCTTTTAAAACAATTCTTTAATCCTCACTGAATCAAAAAAGGTGTATGCCTTCTATTATTTTGCTGGGAATATCTCATTTCAAGAGTGTTTGTCATTACTTCACGGATTATCAATGTAAGGTATACTTTAAGTCCTTGCTCATAGTTGATACATCTGAATCATGCAGTTTACATTGGTCGATTATATTTTCTTTTGCTGGGTGTTAATATTTTCCTGCTTCCTCATGTGTCAAATATTTGGATTATGTTCTGGACATTTTTACACTATGCTGTCAGCTGCTGGGTTCTTTTGAAAAGTTTCTGGAGAGTGATAGCATTTGTTTGCTTGCTTGCTTGCTTGTCTTAGAGGTTAGCTTTAGACTCTTGTCTTAACCCATCTATAGGTTATATTTCCAGAGTCCATGTGGTACTCTCTACTTTTCTGTACGACCAGTCTTACTCAGTTCAGGCACCACCTAAGTGTCAGTCTAGGACCTCGGTTATGGCCCACACTGCAGTTCAGTTTTCAGAGCTTTGGTGGTGGTGTTTCTGATTGATGATTTGTGTGCACCAAAGATTTGGGAATGAACCACAGATTTTATTAAATGAGTTTTAAAGATTTTTTCTACAGATACCTCCAGTCTATGACTGTTCCCTGCCCATGCTCTGTCTCATTTGGGTTTTCTTGCCTGGTTCTGGTTAGAAAACTATGGTTTCAGCATCCTTGTGCTGTCCTGAATCTCTGTGTCTGGGTCTACCTGAAGGCAAAGTGACAAGAGAACTCAGTTTGAGAAGCCTTTCCTGCAGTAGTACGATCCCAACTCCACCTCCACTGTTGCAGCTAGTATCACTCTGCAGGAAGTCGCTTCACTGTTGGGACATGCTTGAGAAGTTGCTGAGGCACAGGAGCCTCCTATCCCAGTCATGTGCCCCAATACAGAGGGGTCTTCTCCAGCTGCTTCTGCTTGTAGCTGTTGCATAGTTTCAAACTTCCAGCTGCCTCACGTGTTAGGGCACAGTCATAATGTGCAGCATCCGGCCCAGCTCATGTCTGGTTGGGCAACTTAAGGAGGCCATGTCTCAAATTTTTTTAAAAAATAAAAAGGGGTGGAGACTTAACTCATTGTAGACATTCTGAGTTCAATCCTCAGTACCACCAAAACAAAACAAAAAGCTGCCCCAGAAAGGAAGGGAAAAAATGGAAGCAATGCATTTCTATCAGTGTTTATCATGTGGCTCCCCATGTGTTCTATTAATCACTTTAAAAGTCCACAGATGGTTGCTTCATATATTCTATTCAAGTGTTGCAGTTGCAGTCAATGCAAAAAATTGGACAACATGTACTTATTTCTCCAAACAAGAACTGAAATAAAGCAACTGTTTTATTGCTTGGAAACAATTGCTTCCAATTGTTTCTTATTATGGTAAAAAAAAAAAAAGTTAGTAATTGCTTATTATATAGTAGATGCTATGCTAAACATGTAGTAGGCATGATTTACATATTAAGAAGCACTTAAAGTAATTATTGTTATTATTATTATTATTATTATTATCTTTTTAGAGATGGAGAAACAAGGTTTCAAGGGTTAAGTGCTCAGTATCACCAATTGGTATGACCCCTGATTGGATCAGAGCCAAATTTAGGGGCACTGTACAGCATAGCTATAACCAGCTCTGTTAAGCAACCTGAGCTGGGCTACAGTAGCAAATAATTTGATTATAGGTATGGATCAGGCAGTCATCATCTCTGGAGTCCATGTTTTTCTAGCTTTCAGCATTGATTAGGTCAGGTTGGAAGATGTACTTATGCAGAAGGCAGGTTGAGATTTAATATTGCTTTTGTGTTGATTATCAGGCAGGTGTTTGTTTAAAGGAAGTGAAAACAGGTGTGTGGGCCTTGATTCAATTACATGATGGAGGAGACACACTGATCCATGGCCGTTTTCAAGGAGAGATGCTGATTGTGCTAATTAATCATGTATGTGTCAGAACAATACAGAACATAACAGAAAATGATGCTCCGGTTGCCATAGGTATGGAACACAGAGTCTTATACCTGGCTCACCTGACAAGCAGATACAGCCATTTATGATGACAGTGAATAAGAAATAGTACCTGGCTCCTCCCTGATTACCAGGTATGGGATGAGTTAAAGAAAGGATGTTTTATAAATTCTCGCCAAGAGCATGGGACATCATCCAGCAGAAATCACCTCTCAAAGGAACCTTTCCTTTTGAAGAGATTAACTGAGTCTTTTAGATCTTATGAGTATCCTTAGATATGCCTAGAAGTGACCTTCAGGTAGACCCAGATGCAGAGATTCATGACAGTATATTTTCTTTTCAGTGTCTTGGAATGCTCAATCTCCTTCACCTGACCAGACATTTATGCTTGTAATGAGTACCGTAATGGTATTTAATCCATTCCCTAATTTATCTGCTTGTTATTCAATAGATAAACTTGTCTTTTCAGAATATAAATCAGGGAGATAGCTCCGCGGCACAAGTGCCTGCTGGGCAAGTGCAAGGTTGTGAGTTTGAACCCTGGTGCCGAAAAAAAAAAAAAAAAATTAATCAGGCATATTGATCTTCTATTTAAAAATCCCAGTGACTTCTCAGTAAATTTATAATTAAATCTCAAATCCTTTCAATGATCAACAAACCTCCATGTAACTCAACTCCCCACATCTCTGTCTGATCTCATTTCACACCTCTCTACCACTTTGTCTCTGTGCCTCACCTCCAGCCTTGCTATAAAGTTCATGGATCTTTTCATTTCCTGAATGTATTAAAGCCATTCTCATTATCAGGTTCTCTTCTTGTGTTTGTTCCCTGCTTGAACTTTGGATTTTCTTTCAACTTTCCACAAATGTTCATGTAGCTGATGCCTTCCCTAGAAGATCTCTGTACAAATGTAGCTTCTTTAGGAAAACTTGCTGGACAAGTGCATTAGTTTCTCAACACTATAATGAAAACCTGAGATAATCAACTTCTAAGAAAGAAAGGCTTATTTTGGCTCTCAATTTTCGCAGGTTCAGGCCATGATTAATTGGTCTCTCTGGTTTAGGGGGAGGTAGCACATGGCAGAAATGTGTGGGGGAGCATAAGTGTGTTTTTTAAGGTTGGAAAGCCAGAGAGAGAGACAGAGACAGAGACAGAGACATAGAGAGATAGAGAGGGAAAGACAGACACAGAGAGAGACCAAGACCAAGAAACAAAGACAGAGAGATGGAAAGAGACAGAAACACAGACACAGAGAGAAAGAAACAGAGACATAGAGACAGAGAGACAGAGAGACAGAGACAGAGACAGAGACAAAGAGACAGAGACAGACAGAGAAAGAGGGACAGAGACAGAGACAGCTACAGTCCCCCAGTCTACTTCAAGTCATGGTCCCAGGACCTCCCACTAGGTCCTGCCTTGCAAAAGTTCCATCTTCTCCTCTTCATGCCAGAGTTGGTAACCAAACCTTGTTCATCCATGAACCTTTGGGTAGTGTTTCGCATCCAAGCTATGGAACAACTCTATCCAAATAGGCCATTTCTATACATACCTCTTCATGGTCTCTATCCACTTACCCCATTTTATTTTCTTCATAGCTCTAGCCTTTGGGATGAAGAGGAGATGATGGAGGAAATTATTTCCTGCATTGAGACCCTTTTCCTCCTGCAGTGTCTGCATTCAAAAACATTGCTATGTTAGAGATCATATTTCCAGAGATGTCCTTGCCTTAGAAACCAAAAAACTGGGATAAGTGTTGCTACTCTTAGCAATGAAAAGAAACAACATGAGTTATAATTTTTGCAAACCTATGGAAGGTCTGGGAGAATAAAACAATGAAGTATAGTGAAATACAAGGAGCAATACATTTCACCTCTTCCAGAAGAGTCAAGGTTTGAGAGAGAAAAATACTGGGTTCTGTTTGTTGTATGTAGATGTAGGCTATTAATTTTTTTATATGATTTTATGACATACCCACCAAAATATAACCTTGTTTTAATTTTTTATTAGAACATATTTGAAATGCATAATGCTTATAATCACCTTAGGGCAGGGGATATGTACTTAACATATCTTAGTTATTTTTATTCCCCCTTCACTCTCTCCACATTGGTCTTTCTGTCTCTGGATCTCCCTCCTACTTGCAAAAGATCTGCCTTCCTACTTTCTGTTATCTCTCTTTTAGTTAGTTTCTTTTTAGTATACCAAGAAAAGCCACTAATTGATGTCCCTCATGAATGTAAGAACAAATATTCTTGAATATATTAGTAACCTATGTTTTTATTAGATAAAAAGTATAGCAAATCATGATAAATCAGGGTTTATCTTAATAATAATAGGTTGGTAAATTGTTTAAAAATAAATTAATACAACTCATTATATTAAAGACTATTAATAGGATAAAGGAAACAAATACAATCATCTTAACAGGTTCAGAAGAAACATTAGATAAAATTTCTTTCTGAATTTCTATATTAGGTGGGATTAAAAGGAACGGCTACCAAATGATAAAAGACATCTACAAAAGTCTACAACTAATAT